>JAVSCE010020279.1:0-72264 GCA_032199065.1 Smutsia gigantea | reverse complement strand
AGATATTAGTTCTAGTAGTTTTGGAATGGAGTCTTTAGGGTTTTTTATGTACAATATCATGTCATCTGCAAATAGTGACAATTTGACTTCTTTACCATTCTGGATGACCTGTATGTCTTTGTTTTGTCTGCTGTGGCTAGGACCGCCAGTACTATGTTGAATAACAGTGGAGAGAGTGGGCATCCCTGTCTTGTTCCCGATCTTAGATGAAAATATTTCAGCTTCTCGCCATTAAGTATGATGTTAGCTGTGGGTTTGTCATATATAGCCTTTATGATGTTGAGGTACTTGCTGTCTGTACCCATTTTGTTGAGAGTTTTAATCAGGAATGGATGTTGAATTTTGTCAAATGCTTTTTCAGCATCTAGGGAGATGATCATGTGGTTTTTGTTCTTCTTTTTGTTGATGTGGTGGATGATGTTGATGGATTTTCGAATGTTGTACCATCCTTGCATCCCTGGGATGAATTCACTTGACGGTGGCGATCCTCTTGATGTATTTTTAATTCGATTTGCTATCATTTTGTTGAGTATTGGTATCTACGTTCATCAGGGGTATTTTGGTCTGTAATTTTCTTTTTTGGTGAGGTTCTTGCCCGGTTTTGGTATTAGTTGGCTTCATAGAATGAGTTTGAAGTATTCCTCCTCTTCTATTTTTGGAAAACTTTAAGGAGAATCGGTGTTATTTTTCTCTATATGTCTGGTAGAAATTCAGAGGTGAACGCAGGCCCAGGGGGTTTTGTTCTTGGGTAGTTTTTTGATTACCGATTCAATTTTGTTACTGGTGATTGGTCTGTTTAGTTTTTCTGTTTCTTGCTTGGTCAGTCTTGGAAGGTTGTATTTTTCTAAGAAGTTGTCTATTTCTTCTATGTTTTCCAGCTTGTTAGCATATAGATTCTCATAATATTCTCTTATAATTCTTTGTATTTCGTGGGGTCCGTCGTGATTTTTCTTTTCTCGTTTCTGATTGTGTTTATGTGTGTAGATTCTCTTTTTCTCTTAATGAGTCTGGCTAGGGGTTTATCTATTTTGTTTATTTTTTCAAAGAACCAGCTCTTGATTTTATTGATTTTTTCTATTGTTTTATTCTTCTCAATTTTATTTATTTCTTCTCTAATCTTTACTATGTCCCTCCTTCTGGTGACTTTGGGCCTCATTTGTTTTTCTTTTTCCAATTTCAGTAATTGTGTCTTTAGACTATTCATTTGGGAATGTTCTTCTTTCTTTAAATAGGCCTGGATTGCAATATACTTTCCTCTTAGAACTGCCTTTGCTGCGTCCCACAGAAGTTGTGGCTTTGTGTTGTTGTTGTCATTAGTTGGAGTGTTCACCTTTTAAGATATTGTTTTAAACAAATTCATTACAAAGATGTTTTTAACTAGACTTTAAGTGATTATTTAAACACTTTTGCATATAGAGTAATGCTTTAGTGTCTAATTCAGTTAAATTTTCTGAAAGGTAGTCACTGTCGGTTTAAAAAAGAAAGGTTCCAAAGAAATCCTCAGTGTTATTCGTAGGTAAAATTGTATTTTCCTAACTAATGCTTTGTAGCTGCTTTTTCTTAGTTCCAGAAATGTTTTAAATGAAATGTAGATTAAATGAGGTATTTTGCTTTTCTTTGTACATATAATTTTGTACATTTTAACCTTTTCACAGAGAAAGTGGAAAGAAAAGATTGCACATCTAAGCAACAGACAAAAAGACCAAGAAGGAATACTTAAATAAATTCTGCTATGTATCTGTCATAATGCAGGCTTCTAATCCTCCCGCCTGTCTCCATATAAATGATTCTGTTCAAGACCATAGATGTTTTCTTCACTAAAAGCAGTAAAGCTCTTTTAGATGAAATGTCTAAAAACATCTTGTAATAACTTGGAGCATGCTGGCAAGAGTAGTCACTTGTGACTATGTGTGAAACCCCCTCAGCCAGTCGATATTGTAATAAGTAAAAATGGTAGCATCACTCCTTTATTCAGAAAAGCCAACAGCGTGCTTGCTCCTTAGGCTGCAGCATTCATTAAGAAAAGCTTACTAGGCTGAAAGCTGGAAACAGATGATAACGGGATATGATTTTCATATTTAATGCTTTCCTTGGAAGAGTATGTGTGCTACAGATTGATAGAAGAATCAACTGCTACTTTACTAAAAGACTTTCAGGTTTGCCCTATAGCTACCGATGGAATCATTCAGCCAAGAAATTAACTTTTTCTCCTTTTACCTGCTTTATATATCTGCTAAGCAAGCTGCCTGGCTGCCAGTAAATGTTATTATGCAGTTAACTGTTTGGTATTTAAGACTCTTATCAGAAAAGAAACAGAGGCCATGCTATTTTGTTTTTATAGTAGGAGGAAGGTTTTAGTTTCCCTTTTTTCCATGCATTAGCCAGCATTAGTCTGAGTTTATAGGAAGTTTCAGTTTTCCTGCCAAAGATTAAAAAGTTAAAAAAACTAGAATTTAGAGCATTCTTTAAACTGTAAGATACAGAACACCAAACCCCAGCATCCCTGACCTATATAAAAAAGCCTTTAATGAGAAATGATTTCTGTGTCATTAGATGTACACCAAATGTGGTGTGATGTGATAGACTTCTAAACCATGAAGGCAGTTTTTCTGTTTGACATTTGATCATGAAATAATTGACACGTTTTTAATCTATAAACCAGTTTGTTCTTTCTATACCATCCCTGATAGACACATTCTTAGCAGGGCAGTGTCAGTGGTACTTAAGTAAAATGGGAGACTTTTTTTTTTTCTCTTTGTAACTGCTGATTCCTTACCTTATGTATAGTCATTTAGTCTCCTTTTAAGTTATATTTAAAATTAGGATAAGAGACATACAGCTGACAACCCCTTAAACCTGTTACATAAAATAATTAGAAATGTTTTCTTTTATACTGAAAAGTGTCATTCCTTGAAAGCTTTGACTACTGACTGTATGTAAGAGTCATTAACTAACATTTTGAGAAATTTACATCTTGCTTTTTTCAAATCCCCATTTATGTTCCATCAGTTAAAAGGTAAATACATTTCAGTAAAATCATGAATAAGTTAATCCTTATTAAATAATAATTCCAGAAATTCCTCATCATATGAATCACATTTTATTTTTGGTGCAAATCTGTGTTCCCCTTCTTTAGGCAGTCCTGTGAATTAGTGTCTGCCTAGAGCCGTCGGTCTCCCAGGACTGGCCTGAAGCACAGTGCAGTGGCACTGGTTGACGCCAGTAAATAGTTGTTGAGCTGTTGTTCTGTTTGAGAAACCACAGCAGGTCCCCAGTGAATTCCACAATACTTGCCCTCACAGCGCTTCCCACAAACTGATGTTCTTTCTGAGGCACAGGATGGTCTGAGACAGGTGCAGGAATTGGGGCAGGCATGAGCCACTTGGGGAAGAGGGCATGCTTCCTCAGAGGTAAGCAGCACTTGGGAGGAGGTGGTATCTGACCTGGCCTGAAGGGCGGGGAGGAGGTCAGTCAGTGGGGATTTGCTCAACACTCTAGGGTTAGGAGATGCTGTGAGGAAAGGAGCAGAAGCAAGAAATTCCAGTGATAGTTGTCCAGTGTGGCATACTGGAAAGTATACCCAAGAGAAATGGAGATGGCATTTGTGGATGAGGATAAATTCTAGGGTGGCAGTTGTGAAGTTTCTTTGAACTATTATGCTGTGGATTATACTACTAAATGCAGAAGTGAACTGGATACTTCCAGCAGGATTATAACTGGGCTGGAAGATTTGTGGAACTGCTGGAAGTGCCAGGGCTGGGACTGGGAAGAGCAGGGCATTTCATCACAGGACTAATGGCCATCCAGGGAGGCTCACCTCCTCAGTCGTAAACCTTCCTGCAAGGGTCATGTACAGTATGGTTGTTATTCTACTTCTAATACTAATAGTAACAATGGGTAATGGTCATTGCACACCTACACTGTGCCAGGGGCTGCATTAGGCACTTTATACTTCCCAACTCGATCTTAACAATCCTGGAAATAGACATGGTTGTTAGCCTCATTTTATAGGAAGGCTTATTTCATAGAGATGTTAATTAACTTGCCCAAGACTGCACAGCTAGGCAGAGCCAAATTCAAACCAGACCATTTGGTTTCTGTGTCCATGCTAATTAACCATATCGGTACATTGCCTTCTAAGGTAGTATGGGTAAAATGCTCTTCAAAAGTTGGGAGAAATTCCTGGCCAAATAAAAACAGCCTAGCCACATAATGCAAATTATTTCAATTATTCATTTAGATGCTGCATTTTTACCTAACCATTGGAGAGAGTGAAATGGTCTCCCATGGTGCTATAGTATTCCAACTGAATCAGGTGAGCCATGGAAAGTAGAATGCCTGTCCATAAATTGCTCACATTTCCAGTAAAAGGAGCATTCATTTGAGCTGGCTTTCTTGGGCAGAGGAAATACCTTAAACACTTGACTGAAGAAGAATTTCAAGAGAGGAAACAGATGTGCACCTAGTATGCTGTGGCTTTGGCTGCAGGTTTGAGCTGCATCAGGAGAGGTGGCAAAGCTGCCTCTGGGGGCAGCGTCCAGCAGCAGAGGCACCAGACACAGAAGAGGACCCCTCCGTGTTATGTGCTGGGAAGGGTCTCACTCCTGAGAGACGGACTGCAGCCCCCTGGGATCTGAGCAGTGTTCCTAAGACCAAGGGAGCCACTGTAGGACCTAGGCTCATCTCCCAGGGGTGACACCTGATTGAAATAAATATTGTGGAAAGGGGAAAGAAGTCATAAGACTATCCGGAACTATCCATATTTAAGGAGAAAATGACTTGGATCGGGTGTAGGTAGTTTATTTGGGAGGTGGTCCAAGGAAGCCCAACAAGAGGAGAGAGGAAACTGACATGGCCAAAAAGAATATGTGACTGAGTAGGTTACTACTGTGAGCAGGTGGAGCTCAGTCCCATGGAGAACCTTGGAAGTCTGTAGAAAAAGCACACCTCAGCATTATCACCCCTGGGGTAGGAAGGGAAGGTGTTTAGCTTTTAACTCTGATCTGCCACTGGCTGACAGCTGTGCCTGGGTCTACTTCTGGCTGCTGCACAGTAGGCGGGGAGCACTCAGGCCTGGAGGCACAGGTGCTTGCCTGTGGACACTGTGGGCATGCCCTGGGATGGTGAGGGCCTGGTCTTGTCAACCTAATACAGGAGAGAACACTGCGGGTGGCGGGAGGTGGGTATTATAATTATCGATATAAGCCCCAGTTCTTATCCTTAGTAGCCCACAGTGCTTCCTTCACTAACAGTCTCCTTGAACCACTGCTCAATTATAAATACTGCAAGACTCTCCCTATCATGGGGCTCTGAGCAGTTGCCCAGGATTCTAATATCAAGCGGTTGTACCATGATTGGGATGGTGACCTCTTCAGCTCTGTCATCCTCAAAGTGGCGACTTTATTTGACCCAGACCAATGACAAATCAAAAGGTAGTCTCTGAAGATTAAAGATGGTGGCGTGAGAGGTGACACACAGGCTTCCTCCTAAAACCGCATATAATACGAAAATATAATTAATACAACTAATGCTGGAAGAGGACCAGGAAAGAGGACTGCACCAGATTGCATACACCTGGAGAAAAGAGCAGACCTCACAGAACAGGGTAACATACCAAAGCTGTGGCCTGGCGGGACTCAAGCCCTTCCCCCACACCAGCTCACCGGCGGGAGGAAGAAAAACAGAGCAGGGAGGGAATGGAGGCTTGGGACTGGTGAAACCTAACTCCGGAGATCTGCTATGGGAACACAAACCTACTTTTCATGGTGCTTGCATGATACTCTCATGATTACGGGGTTGAAAAGCTAAGACAGGCAGAATTCCTGGAGAGACTGAGATTGCAGCTGCTGGTGAAAAGGAGAGATCCACATCCAGCTGCTCTGGGACAGAAGAAAGGCTGACAGTCTGAGAGACTTCCTAACAAGGAAGCCCTTAGCAAGAGGGCTGCTAAAGGGGCACAGATTGCACAGAGCTTCCTACTCAGGAGAGAGAACAGATAGATAAAATTGTTTGGGTGCACTCTGCCCAGCATATAGGGAGCTTTGCCATATAGACGCTCATATTTAAGGAGAAAAAAGAAATCTTCCTCCTTAGACGATCTTCAGGTACTCCAGCTCCCTGGCTGGCTACACAGCTTCAAGGACTCCTGTCGTGATACGCAGCCTACCCTTCTCCTGGCCAGCCCCACCTGCCTCGCAAATCCGCAAACCCTACCCTGGCATTAGGCCAGCCAGAGGGAAGATCTGTCTACAGCAACTACAAACGCAAAGCATAGAGGCTATACCTGTGTGCTCAGACCACTGTTTCAGGCAGTGGAGACAGGCATAGCAGCCAAGTAGCAGGAAACAGCTCTTTCCTCCCCCCAGGAAACAATACCACTCCCCTGCAGCCCCCGACATTGCTTCAGGGGCTGAGCAGCTCCAGTGAGTAGAGCTTCTGGGCACTAGAGGATGCCATATACAAATATGAAACGCCAAAGGAATCTGGTTCAGAGTAAAATTATTAATACAACTCCTGAGAAAGATTTAAATGACATCAACCTCATGACTCATCCTGAAAGGGAGTTCAAAAAAAATCATTAACATGCTCATGGAGGTACGGAAAGATATTCAAGAACTCAGGTATGAATTCTGGTCGGAGATCCAATTGTTGAAGAGCACAATGGAGGGTATTAAAAGCAGATTGGATATGGTGGAGGAGACAATAAATGAAACAAACTAGAGAAGAGGAATACAAGAACCTGAGGCACAGAGAGGAAAAAGGATCTCTAAGAATGAAAGAATATTGAGAGAAATGTGTGACCAATCGAAACGGAACAATATTCACATTATAGGGGTACCAGAAAAAGAAGAGAAAGAAAAAGGGATAGAAAGTGTCTTTGAGGAGTTAATTGCTGAAAAATTCCCCAATCTAGGACAGGAGATAGTCTGTCAGGCCATGAAGATGCACAGATCTCCCAACAAAAGGGACCCAAGGAAGACAACACCAAGACATACAGTAATTAAAATGGGAAAGATCAAGGATAAGGACAGACTATTAAAAGCAGCCAGAGAGAGAAATAAGATCACATACAAAGGAAAGCCCATCAGGCTATCATCAGACTTCTCAGCAGAAACCTTACAGGTCAGAAGGGAGTGGCATGATGTATTCAATGCAATGAAGCAGAAGGGCCTTGAACCAAGAATACTTTATCTGGCAAGATTATCATTTAAATTTGAAGGAGGGATTAAACAATTTCCAGATAAGCAGAAGCTGAGAGAATTTACCTCCCACAAAGCATCTCTACAGTGTATTTTGGAGGGACTGCTATAGATGGAAGTGTTGCTAAGGTTTAATAGCTGTCACCAGAGGTAATAATACCACAGTAAAGAAAGTAGAACAGCTAATTACTAAGCAAATGCAAAATTTAATTATCCCCGAAATCAATCAAGGGATAGACAAAGAGTACAGAATATGATACCTAATATATAAATAATGGAGGACGAAGAAAAAGAACCTTTAGATTGTGTTTGTAATAGCATATTAAGTGAGTTAAATTAGACTCTTACGTACTAAAGAAGGTAACCTTGAACCTTTGGTAACTGCAAATCTAAAGCCTGCAGTGGCAATAAGTACATACCTATCGATAATCACCCTAAATGTAAATGGACTGAATGCACCAATCAAAAGACACAGAGTCACTGAAAGGATGAGAAAACAAGACCCATCTATATGCTGCTTACAAGAGACTCACTTTAAACCCAAAGACATACACAGACTAAAAGTGAAGGGATGGAAAAAGATATTTCATGCAACTAATAGGGAGAAAAAAGCAGAGTTGCACTACTTGTATCAGACAAAATAGACTTCAAAACAAAGAAAGTCACAAGAGACAAAGAAGGACATTACATAATGAAAAAAGGGTCAATCCAACAAGAAGATATAACCATTATAAATATCTATGCGCCCAACACAGGAGCACCTACATATGTGAAACACATACTAACAGAATTAAAAGGAGAAATAGAATGCAATGCCTTTATTCTGGGAGAATTCAACACTCCACTCACTCTGAAGGACAGATCAACCAGACAGAAAATAAGTAAGTAGACGGAGGCACTGAACAACACAATACAACAGATGGACCTAACAGACATCTACAGCACACTACACCCAAAAGCAACAGAATACACATTCTTCTCAAGTGCACATGGAACATTTTCAAGAATAGACCATATATTAGGCCAAAAAAGAGCCTTGGTAAATTGGAAAAGATGGAAATTGTGCCAAACAGTTCTTCAGACCACAAAAGTATGAAACTAGAAATAAATTATGCAAAGAAAATGAAAAATCCCACAAACACATGGAGGCTTCACAACATGCTTCTAAATAACCAATGGATCAGTGATGAAATAAAAACAGAGATCAAGCAATATATGGAGACAAATTACAACAATAATTCAACTACACAAAATCTGAGGGATATAGCAAAGGCCGTGCTAAGAGGAAACTATATTGCAATACAGGCCTACCTCAGGAAAGAAGAACAATCCCATATAAGCAGTCTAAATTCACAATTAATGAAACTGGAAAAAGAAGAACAAATGGGGCCCAAAGTCGATAGGAGAGACATAATAAAGATTAGAACATAAATAAAATTGAGAAGAATAAAACAAAGAAAGAATCAATGAAAGCAAGAGCTGGTTCTTTGAGAAAATAAATAAAATAGATAAACCCCTAGCCAGACATATCAAGAAAAAAAGAGAGTCTACTCACATAAACAGAATCAGAAATGAGAAAGGAAAAATCACTAAGGATACCACTGAAATGGAATTATTAGATAATACTATGAAAAATTATAAGCTAACAAACTGGATAACCTAGAAGAAATGGACAACATTCTAGAAAAATACAACCTTCCAAGGCTGACCCAGAAAGAAACAGAAAGTCTGAACAGACCAATTACCAGCAATGAAATTGAACTGGTAATCAAAAACGTACCTAAGAACAAAACTCCCAGACCAGATGGCTTCACTGCTGAATTTTATCAAACATTTAGTGAAGACCTAATATCCATCCTCCTTAAAGTTTTCCAAAGAGTAGAAGAAGAGAGAATACTTCCAAACTCATTTTTGAGGCCAGCATCACTGTAATACCAAAACCAGGCAAAGACACCACAAAAAAAGAAAATTACAGACCAATATCCCTGTTGAACATAGATGCAAAGATAGTCAACAAATTATTAGCAAACCAAATTCAAAATACATCAAAAAGATCATCCATCATGATCTAGTAGGATTTATTCCAGGGATGCAAGGATGATACAACATTCGAAAATCCATCAACACCATCCACCACATCAACAAAAAGAAGGACAAAAACCACGTGATCATCTCCATAGATGCTGTAAAAGCATTTGACAAAATTCAACATCCATTCATGATAAAAACTCTCAACAAAATGGGTATAGAGGGCAAGTACCTGAACATAATACACGCCATATATGACAAACCCACAGCCAACATTATACTTAACAGCAAGAAGCTGAAAGCTTTTCCTTTAAGATCGGGAACAAGACAAGGATGCCCACTCTCCCCACTTCTATTCACCATAGTACTGGAGGTCCTAGCCATGACAATCAGACAACACAAAGAAATAAAAGGCATCTAGATTGGCAAGGAAGAAGTTAAACTGTCCTTGTTTGCAGGTGACATGATATTGTACATAGAAAACCCTAAGGAATCCACTCCAAAACTACTAGATCTAATATCCAAATTCAGCAAAGTTGCGGAATACAAAATTAATATGCAGAAATTTGTGGCATTCCTGTACACTAATAATGAACTAGCAGAGAGAGAAATCAGGAAAACAATTGCATTCACAGTTGCGTCAAAAAGAATAAAATACCTAGGAATAAACCAGCCAAGGAAATGAAAGACCTATTCTCTGAAAACTACAAGACACTCATGAGAGAAATTAAAGAAGAGACCAATAAAGAGCACAGCCTGTGCTCATGGATAAGAAGAATTACTATTGTCAAAATGGCCATCCTGCCTAAAGCAACCTACAGAGTCAATGCAATTCCTATCAAAATATCAACAGCATTTTTCAACGAACTAGAGAAAATCGTTCTAAAATTCATATGGAACCACAAAGACCCCAAATAGCCAAAGCAATATTGGGAAGGAAGAAGAAAGCTGGGGGGATTATGCTCCCCAACTTTAAGCTCTACTACAAAGCCACAATAATCAAGACAATTTGGTACTGGCACAAGAACAGACCCATAGACCCGTGGACAGACTAGAGCACCCTGATATAAACGAACCATATATGGTCAATTAATATATGACAAAGGAGCCATGGACATACAATGGCGAAATGACAGCCTCTTCAACAGCTGGTGTTGGCAAAACTGGACAGCTACATGCAACAGAATGAAACTGGATTATTGTCTAACCCCATACACAAAAGTAAACTCAAAATGGATCAAAAGACCTGAATGTAAGTCATGAAACCATAAAACTCTTAGAAGACAACATAGGCAAAAATCTCCTCAATATAAGCATAAGCAACTTCTTCCTGAATGCGTCTCCTCGAGCAATGGAAAAAAAAGCAAAAATGAACTCATGGGACTACATCAAACTGAAAAGTTTCTGTATGGCAAAGGACACCATCAACAGAACAAAAAGGCATCCTACAGTATGGGAGAATATATTTGTAAATGACATATCTGACAAAGTGTTAATTTCCAAAATATATAAAGAACTTACATGCCTCAGCACCAAAAAAGCAAATAACCCGATTAAAATATGGGCAGAGGATATGAAGAGACAGTTGTCCAAAGAAGAAATTGAGATGGCTAACAGACACATGAAAAGATGCTCCACATCACTAATCATCAGGGAAATGCAAATTAAAACCACAATGAGATATCACCTAACACCAGTAAGGATGGCCAGCATCAAAAAGACTGAGAACAACAAATGCTGGTGAGGATGCGGAGAAAGGGGAGCCCTCCTACACTGCTGGTGGCAGTGTAAGCTAGTTTAACCATTGTGGAAAGCAATATGGAGTTTCCTCAAAAAAGTAAAAATAGAAATACCATTTGACTCGGGAATCCCACTCCTTGGAATTTACCCAAAGAACACAACTCCTCAGATTCAAAAAGACATATGCACCCCTATGTTTATTGCAGCACTTTTTACAATAGCCAAGATATGGAAGCAACCTAAGTGTCCATCAGTAGATGAATGGATAAAGAAGTGGTGGTACATATACACATGGAATATTATTCAGCCATAAGAAAGAAACAAATCCTACCATTTACAACGTCATGGATGGAGCTGGAGGATATTATGCTCAGTGAAATAAGCCAGACAGAGAAAGACAAGTGACAAATGATTTCCCTCATTTGTGGGAGAGTAGGAGAAAAGCAGGTAGAAGCAAAACTGAAGGAACAAAATAGCAGGAGACTCAGAGACTCCAAGTAGGAACTAGTGGTTACCAAAGGGAAGGGGTTTGGAAGGGCGGGTGCTGAGGGTGGGAGAAGGGGATTGAGGTGTGTATTACATTTAGTACACATGGTGTGGGGGATCACAGGGAAAACAGTGTAGCACAGAGAAGGCAAATAGTGAATCTGTGGCATCTTACTACACTGATGGATAGTGACTGCATTGGGGTATGGGTGGGGGCTTGATAATATGGGTATTAACCACATTGTTTTTTCATGTGAAACCTTCATAAGAGTGTATATCAATAATACCTCAATAAAAAAAATTAAAAGGTAGTCTCTGTGTTCAGCTGGACCTCTTTTATCCTAACAGCTTTTTTATTTGTATGTGTTTCTGTTTAGAAAAGAATTAGGAATTCGACTGCATCAACACAGTTTTTCAAGTCTTGGACCTAAAACAAGATCAGACTTTTTTGCAGGAGAGGGTAGAAAATGCTCTTCTCTCCAGGCTTACTAGACTGTGAGCTCATGCAGGGCAGGGTCTAGGCCTTCCCCTACTCTACGTGGTGAGTGAAAGTGGCCTGCCAACCTGCAAAGAGGAAGAGGAGAGAGCTTTGAGCTAGGTGTGTGACCCATTTCACACGGTGTTAGGGGGCAGATATTTGAACTCTCCACATCCTGCTTCCTTTTGAGGATGCTTTCCAAGTGGGTAATGTGGCTTAGATTAACAGTTAATGCTTGCATTGGTCTTACTCTGTCTCAAGTAATGTTCTAAGGACTTTATAGGTATGTGATATAGGTAAACATAGATAAATATACACACATCCACACACACATTCATCACAACAACCTTACAAGGTAAGATCTATTTTTATACCCATTTTACAGATAAGGAAGTGGGGGCTCAAAGATGTTAAGTAACGTGTCCCCATGTCACACAACTGGTCAGTGACAGAGCTATGATTCAAATCCCAGCAGATTGGTCCAGAGCCTTAATTACAAACACACCAGCTTGCTTCTCAGTTACTGGAAGAAACGTTTCACTTAGGAAAATGTGGGAGGAAGCCTTTCTTTAAGGGACTTAGCCTCTCTTTCATAGTCAAGAATGAAAATAACAGTATTTTTTAAACTTATCTTTTGTGGAGACATTTGGCTGCACAATTACCATTCCTTTGCTCTCATCTATAGTGGAATTATGTGACAAGTGTGAATTGTGTGACAAGGTGTCAGACTCTTACAAGTGAGAAAACTGCATTCATGTACATAGTACATATCTTTTAGTGGAGTGATAGAGAGGAGAAAAAAAGTAAGAAGGCAAAAAAGGAAACAAGTCGATTTAGGAAGAGGAAGATAAAGTTTGTGAGAAAAACTTTCTTTTCCCTTTCTGATACTACAAACGATCATAGAAACCTCCATAGGAGAGCAAATATTGATTTGTTGTTCTGTAGAAGACTTTCCGAACTTCATATACTTATATTCTATGAGATACTGTCTTATTAGAAAAAGACAATCTTCATGTAGTCTGAAAAAAATGTATTAGTACCTAGAACTTTTTTGGAATGTAATCTGACAATAACTATCACAATTAAATATGTATATATGCCTTGTCTCAGCAATCCAGCTTTTGGTAATCTATCCTCCATAAATAGGAGCTCTAGTTAATTTAATAATGTTAATACAGTAAAAAACAATGTGTGAGGAATGGGCAGGTTTTTAACCCATTTTAGGAAACAGGAGCTGGCCTGTGGGTGAGATTGCTTTTTTAATTGTGTAGAGCATGAGTTGCTTCTGTCCTTATGTACATCTCTCAGAATTAAAAAATGGAGTTTGTATCTGTCTCTCTGACATAGTTCTGCATATTTCCTTTGAACAGGGAACTCTAAGAGACACAGTTATATCCTGAGTCACGCTGTTTGGGAATCACAGAGTATATACAGGACATACTAAATTGCATTATAAAAGAAAGGGCTGTTGTCTTGATATTCTCAGACACTTGTTACGCTTTTGTTCTTTACTTGAAAACCATGACTTAACTTTGTATTGTTTTGATCAAGGCAGCTGCTTAGGCCTAGGGGTATCAGGGAACAGGTTGATGCTGGCAGGGGTAGCGGGAGCTTATTTTCTGAACATCACCTATTGTTGCAGTTTAGGAATATGAATTTCTCTTGAAACTTCTACCTGCTTTTCTCCTACTCTTCCCTTTTACCCTGCATGGACTCAGATTTATTTATCAGGTACAAGCTCCATTTAGAATCTATTTTAGTAGATGTGATTTTGTAATGGTTGAATTTAGTAAGAAATTAGACTTTAGATTCATAATTATTAGGGATTTTTGTTTGTGAAAAAGCTGTGGTTCAGTAACACAGTTTGAGTTTAAGTGAATCAGTTTGAGTATTTAGCATAAGAGATGGGCACTGGATGAGTCCTCATGTCTGGATTTGAATCCTGTGACCAAGAGCAAATTATTCAACTTTGCTAAGTCCTATAAGAGTGGGGATAATAATAATGGGTGTTTTGAGGATTAAAAAAGGTAAAAAATATAAATCTGCTTGACACTTGGTGAGTGCTTGACAAATGTTCACTGATCTGTTGCCACTCACTGCTGGCACTGCCGTCACCATCATGTTCTCCTCTGAGTGGCCCTTCTTTGTCCTGGCTGTTTGCCACATGCCTGGGATAGTGGAGAGGCTGGCTGTGGGGATCGAGAGGCTATCTGTGAATTAAAGAAATGGAATGTAAAGCCACCTGGTGGTAACAACTCATAACAGATTGATTTTATAGTGATTTAGTCTACAAAATGACTTACAGAATATACCTTTGAAGCCTAAATTTAATGGATCAATTTTAAAATTTAGATAGTTCCAACAACTATTGGATTTACTGTCTAAAGAGATGCCTTGGCAGCCTGAGTGTGAAAATTTGGTCTTGTCTGTAATCTATCACAGTGGCAAAATTAAAGAGGAGTTAAAAATGACATCGGCACGATGTCTTAGTTAGCTTGGCTGCCCTAACAAAGTACCACAGACCGGGCGGCTTGAACAATGGAAGTTTATTTTTTCACAGGCTGGAAGTTCAAGGTCAGGGTGCTAGCCAGGCTGGCTTCTGCTGTGGACTTTCCTCTTGGGTTGCAGGCAGCTGCCCTCTCTCTGGGTCTTCATATCGTCTCTTTCTGTGCATGTGCGTGGAGATTGATCTCTGTTGTTTCTTCCTTTTCTAAGGACACCAGTCGTATTGGATTAAGGCTCCATCCTGATGAACCCATTTAACCTTAATTACCTCCTTAAAGGCCTTATCTCCAAATAAGAGTCACATGGGGCACCAGGGCTTCAACATAAGAATATGGGGGGCACCCAATTCATTTATAACATATTGTGTAATAAATTCCTAAAGGATTGTTATATGTAAATTTTTATTAAGGGATTTTTTGAAACCTCAGTGTAACTTAAGAACTTGAGTACATGGAACTAAGAAGAATAATTGTACTGTGTGAAAAGCTGGAAATTTGGTCTGAAGCTTCATATCCATTCTGCATTCAGCTTCATACTTCCCAATTCCCTTGTCTATGAAAAAAAAATATGTTAAGAAAAAATAAATATTTCCTCATCATTTTGCAGAACATGAAGTATAACATATATTTTTTCAAAGTACAAAAATAGTCAAGATCTACCTATTTTTAAAACTTATAGTTAGTAATTAACTAAGACATCATTACAGTGATTTGAAACTTAACTGATACCTCCTTATATATGTCCCCTCCTCTTTTCCCCATTAAAGATGAACTGATTTTAAAAGTTACCTTCTGTTCACTGATAAGTAGTATTTTCAGTCATATTCATTTGCTTTTCTATCACTTTTTCCAACTCCTAGAATTTTTTAAGAGACTACAGACGGATAACTGTGACAGGAAAAGGAAGAACGGAACTAAAATCTTGGATTATAGATTTACCTCAAGCACTGAGTTACAGAAAGTAATAGGAAGGCATAGAAAAATTGATCATTATGTCAGATCCTTAAATACTGATACATGCTCCTTTTGGCAATAATGTCTGTCTCTCAAAAACTTTTCAATTCCTAATTTATTCCAGTGTCCAAAATAATGTGAAACACGGCATTCTCTCTTCAGCTTCCCTGGATCAGAAACTGCTTTGAGAAGACACATAATAATGTTAAGAATTTTCAGATTAAAAATTACCCCATTTCTTGTTACTAAGTGAACAAAATGACAGACTATTTTTAAAAAGAAGAGAGATACCTGTCTCAGGGCCTGATCTCAGCAAATGGGAAATCTGCCAACCTTCAGAAGCCCAGCCTGTATTTTACTTTGCAAATGTTGAACCAGTTCAAATGTAGCATTGCCTTATAGGAAGCAGCACTTAATTTTTGCAGATTTCTTGCATATTTTTGTTATGAAAGTTTAAGTAATTGCTAGTGGGAATGTAAAATGATGCAGCTACTATTTCAGTTTGGCAGTTCCTCAGAATATTAGACATGTTTACCATATGACATAACAATTCCATATTCAGGAAAGGTGAAAACATATGTCCATATAAAAGATCTTGGACACAAATGTTCATAGTAAGAGTATTTATAGTAGCCAAAAAGTAGAAATAATTCAAATGTCCATCATTTGATGAGTGGATAAACAAAAGGTTGTATATCCAGCCAATGGAATAGTATTCGGCTATTAAACAGAAAGAAATACTTATACCTGCCATAACACGTAATAAACCTTGTTATGCCAAGTGGAAGAAGCAATTTAAAAAAATGTATAATTCCATTTATATGAAATGCCCAGAATATGCAAATACTTAGAAAAAGAAAGTAGGTAAGTCGTTGCTTTGTACAACTCCTGATTTATTACAGGCCACTGAAAATGTAATGTTCTCATTAATTAGTGGATTACTACAATTTGTTGAAGACTCGGAGTTCCAAATTCTAAGAAGTCTGAAATGCTTGGCAAAATTAGCATGTAATAACTACTTGTTAGCACAGGAATTCTAACCTATTTTCAGGAAATATCCTTTGTTAAAAAGCTGTCTTGAATTGATTATTGTTTTTACTTACTGCAATTCTGAAAGCATTTACTACAAGTTAAATCATTGTTACATGCAACTTTTTTTGATTGTGCAGGTTACCGTTTAGCTACTGTTGTTTCTCTCTAGTTCTTGGCTCTCTGGGTTCTTTGTCAGTGAGAATGGGCTTGGAGTCTTCTGCCTGTCTTGGAGATGATAGGAGTTAGAGAATTACTGGCTGAAACAAGTAACTCAGGGATGCTTCCTTGGGCCTTCTGCAGGTGGCCTTCTCATCTCTAATGCCTACTCCTTTGCTTTTGTCTTGTCTTTAGCAGATCAACAAAGCAGGAAGTGCTTCAGTGTGCTCCCTGTGCTGGGTTAGTATTTGCTCTGGTATTGGTTCATTAACATGCCCTAAATGGGTCTTGAAAGTGACAAATCAAAGGCCTCCCAAATTCACAAGTCTGGTAACTGATTTGCCTCAAATAGTTCACTGAATGACTACTACCACTCTGAGTACTCAGCATATGGCACAGCTGATATTCTCCCCAAAAGCCCATCAACTTGGTGCCATGTGTTTAAACAACTTTTTTTTTCAGAATAAGGAGAACTAAAGTAGAGTAGAAGACACATTATGTTCCAAATACTGTTCATATCAGTGAGCCAGAATGTTGATTAATATAATTTTGCTATTAAAACTGTATGGTATAATGGAAAATTCTTAGTAATGATATAATGGCCTCTTGTTGGTGAAATGGTAATATTCTACAAGGCACTCTTGACCCAACAATTTCAGTTCTAGAAAGTGGCTCTACTAATATACTCATGTGTGCAGAGAGATATACATTCAAGGATAATTACTACACTGTGGTTTGGAATGGTAAATGGTGGGAAACAAACCAAGGTCTATCAAAACAAGAGTGGTTAAATAAATTATGGTACATCTGTAGAAGAAGATAATACATGCTGTTAAAATTACAATGTAGGGACTTCCGGGAAGATGGCGGTGTGGGCAGGGCGGCAGAAATCTCCTCCCAACACTATATTTATCTACGAAAACACAGCAAATACATCTATTCCTAAAAGAGAGACGAGAATACACAGGAAAGCGCACAGCGTGCAGCTACACCCGAGAGGACTCGGCACCCCAAGAGGCGGGTAAGATCCGGAGCCGCGACCCGGCGGGACCCGAGCCCTCCCCCACCCCAGCGCACAGGCGGGAGGAGAGGATTCAGAGCCGGGAGGGAGTGGAAGTGCACCCCGCGAAGTAGCCAGCCCCGGTGATCTGCGCGGGGAGCGCTGACCCACATTGCGCAGTGCAGCGGAGATTGGAGAGACAGAGGGGCAGGATCTGAGCGGGGAACGCGCCAGGGTGCTTGCAGCCGGCTCCCGGGAAGGAAAAAAAAAGTGCGCGCTTTCTTCAGCAGTCTTAAAGAGACAGGAGCCCAGCGGAGGAGCTGGATCGCCCCAGCACACTCAGCCCAGCAGGCTGGGAGTCCTGGGGAGTTTCAGACGCCTTAGCTGGCGACTGAGGAAGCGTAGCCATACTTACACTTCTCACTGAGATCAACAGCCTCCTATTCGTTCCCACCCCTGCCAGAGCGATAAAGGGCCCTGCGGAGCGGCGCAGTCACAGCTGTGGAATAGTGGGGCAATAGCGCCACCTACAGCATTCCCACAGAATCTACGTCCGGTGGGCATTTTTTTTGTTTTTTTGTTTTGTATTGTTTTTTGTTTTGTTTTTGTTTTTTCTTTTCTTTCTTTCTTCTTTTTTTTCTCTTTTTAAAGTCTTAAAGAGCCCAGCTGACATACGTGACAACTACCAGTGACCAATTCTATAGCCATGAAAAGACAGAGGAATATGGTTCAGACCAAAATCAACCAGACAACCCCAGAGAGGGAGTCTGAAGGGATGGAAATGCACAGTCTTCCTGAAAAAGAATTCAGAATAAAAGTCATAACCATGCTGATGGACCTACAGAGAAATGTGCAAGAGCTGAGGGAGGAAGTGAGGGAACTGAGGAAAGACAATGCAGAAATCAGACAAGCGATCGACGGGGTGAACAGCAGAATGGATGAGATGCAAGAAATGTTAATGGAATAGAAAACAGAGAACAGGAGTACAGAGCAGCTGAGGCAGAGAGAGATAAAAGGATTTCTAGGAATGAAAGAATATTAAGAGAACTGTGTGACCAATCCAAACGGAACAATATTCGCATTATAGGAGTACCAGAGGAAGAAGAGAGAAAAAGGGATAGAAAGTGTCTTTGAAGAAATAATTGCTGAAAACGTTCCCTCGCTGGGGAAGGAAGTAGTCTCGCAGTCCACCGAAGCTCATAGATTTCCCAACACAAGGGACCCAAGGAAGACAACGCCAAGACACATAATAATTAAGATGGCAAAGATCAAAGATAAAGACAGGGTATTAAAGGCAGCTAGAGAGAGAAAAAAGATCACCTACAAAGGAAAATCCATCAGACTATATCATCAGACTTCTCAACAGAAACCTTACAGGCCAGAAGAGAATGGCACGATATATTTAACGTAATGAAACAGAAGGGCCTCGAACCAAGAATATTGTACCCAGCACGATTATCATTTAAATATGATGGAGGGATTAAACAATTTCTAGACAAACGAAAGTTGAGAGAATTTGCCTCTCATAAACCACCACTACAGGATATCTTAAATGGACTGCTCCAGATGGAAGCACACCTAAGCCTAAAAAGATGTCACCAGAGAAAATAAAATCATAGCAAAGAAAGCAGACCATCCAAATACTAACTAAAGGCAAAGAATAAAACACCTATTATAGAAAGAATGGAGGAGGAGGAATAAGAAGGGAGAGAAATAAAGAAACATCAGACTGTGTTTACAATAACTTAAGAAAGTTAAGTTAGATTGTTAGATAGTAAAGAAGCAACCCTTGAACCCTTGGTAACCACGAATCTAAAGCCAGCAATGGCAATAAGTACATACCTATCAATAATCACCCTAAATGTAAATGGACTGAATGCACCAATCAAAAGACACAGAGTAACAGAATGGATAAAAAAGCAAGACCCATCTATATGCTGCCTACAAGAAACTCACCTCAAATCCAAAGATATACACAAACTAAAAGTGAAGGGATGGAAAAAGATATTTCATGCAAACAACAAGAGAAAAAAGCAGGTGTTGCAGTACTTGTATCAGACAAAATAGACTTCAAAACGAAGAAAGTAGCAAAAGATAAAGAAGGACATTACATAATGATAAAGGGGTCAGTCCAACAAGAAGATATAACCATTATAAATATATATGCACCCAACACAGGAGCGCCAGCATATGTGAGACAAATACTAACAGAATTAAAGGAGGAAATAGACAGCAATGCATTCATCTTAGGAGACTTCAACACACCACTCACTCCAGAGGACAGATCAACCAGACAGAAAATAAGTAAAGACACAGAGGCACTGAACAACACACTAGAACAGATGGACCTAACAGACATCTACAGAACTCTACACCAAAAGCAACAGGATACACATTCTTCTCAAGTGCACATGGAACATTTTCCAGAATAGACCACATACTAGGCCACAAAAAGAACCTCAGTAATTTCAAAAATATTGAAATCCTACCAACCAACTTCTCAGATCACAAAGGTATAAAACTAGAAATAAATTTTAGAAAGAAATCAAAAAGGCCCACAAATACACGGAGACTTAACAACACTCTCCTAATTAATCAATGGGTTAACGACCAAATCAAAACAGAAATCAAAGAATATATGGAGACTAATGACAACAACAACACAAAGCCAAAACTTCTGTGGGCCGCAGCAAAGGCAGTTCTAAGAGGAAAGTATATTGCAATCCAGGCCTATTTAAAGAAGGAAGAACATTCCCTAATGAATAGTCTAAAGACACAATTACTGAAATTGGAAAAAGAAGAACAAATGAGGCCCAAAGTCACCAGAAGGAGGGACATAATAAAGATTAGAGAAGAAATAAATAATATTGAGAAGAATAAAACAATAGAAAAAATCAATGAAACCAAGAGCTGGTTTTTTGAAAAAATAAACAAAATAGATAAACCCCTAGCCAGACTCATTAAGAGAAAAAGAGAATCTACACACATAAACACAATCAGAAATGAGAAAAGAAAAATCACGACGGAACCCACAGAAATAAAAAGAATCATAAGAGAATATTATGAGAATCTATATGCTAACAAGCTGGAAAACATAGAAGAAATGGACAACCTCTTAGAAAAATACAACCTTCCAAGACTGACCAAGCAAGAAACAGAAAAGCTAAACAGACCAATCACCAGCGACGAAATCGAATTGGTAATCAAAAAACTACCCAAGAACAAAACCCCCAGCCTGATAGATTCACCTCTGAATTCTACCAGACATATAGAGAAGAAATAACACCGATTCTCCTTAAAGTTTTCCAAAAAATAGAAGAGGAGGGAATACTTCCAAAGTCATTCTATGAAGCCAGCATCACTCTAATACCAAAACCAGGCAAAGACCTCACCAAAAAAGAAAATTACAGACCAATATCCCTGATGAACGTAGATGCAAAAATACTCAACAAAATATTAGCAAACCGAATTCAAAAATACATCAAGAGGATCATACACCATGATCAAGTGGGATTCATCCCAGGGATGCAAGGATGGTACAACATTCGAAAATCCATCAACATCATCCACCACATCAACAAAAAGAAGAACAAAAACCACATGATCATCTCCATAGATGCTGAAAAAGCATTTGACAAAATTCAGCATCCATTCCTGATTAAAACTCTCAACAAAATGGGTATAGACGGCAAGTACCTCAACATCATAAAGGCTGTATATGACAAACCCACAGCTAACATCATACTTAACGGTGAGACGCTGAAAGCTTTTCATCTAAGATCGGGAACAAGACAGGGATGCCCACTTTCTCCACTGTTATTCAACATAGTACTGGAGGTCCTAGCCACAGCAATCAGACAAAACAAAGACATACAAGGCATCCAGATTGGTTAAGAAGAAGTCAAATTGACACTATTTGCAGATGACATGATACTGTACATAAAAAACCCTAAAGATTCCATTCCAAAACTACTAGAACTAATATCTGAATTCAGCAAAGTTGCAGGATACAAAATTAACACACAGAAATCTGTTGCTTTCCTATACACTAATGATGAACTAACAGAAAGTGAAATCAGAAAAACAATTCCATTCACAATTGCATCAAAGAGAATAAAATACCTAGGAATAAACCTAACGAAGGAAGTGAAAGACCTGTACTCTGAAAACTACAAGACACTCCTAAGAGAAATTAAAGAGGACACTAACAAATGGAAATTCATCTCATTCTCTTGGCTAGGAAGAATAAATATTGTCAAAATGGCTATACTACCTAAAGCAATCTACAGATTCAATGCAATCCCTATCAAACTACCAACAGCTTTCTTCAATGAACTGGAACAAATAATTCTAAAATTCATGTGGAACCACAAAAGACCATGAATAGCCAAATCAATCCTGAGAAGGAGGAATAAAACAGGGGGAATTACGCTCCCTGACTTCAAGCTCTACTACATAGCCACAGTAATCAAGACAATTTGGTATTGACACAAAAACAGACCCACAGACCAGTGGAACAGAATAGAAAATCCAAACATTAACCCAAACATATACAGTCAATTAATATTTGATAAAGGAGCCTTGGATATACAATGGGAGATGACAGCCTCTTCAGCAGCTGGTGTTGGAAAAACTGGCCAGCTACATGTAAGAGAATGAAACTGGACTACTGTCTAGCCCCATACACAAAGGTAAACTCAAGGTGGATCAAAGACTTGAATGTAAGTCATGAAACCATAAAACTCTTAGAAAAACACATAGGCAAAAATCTCTTGGACATAAACATGAGCAACTTCTTCATGAACATATCTCCCCGGGCAAGGGAAACAAAAGCAAAAATGAACAAGTGGGACTATATCAAGCTGAAAAGCTTCTGTACAGCAAAGGACACCATCAGTAGAACAAAAAGACATCCTACAGTATTGGAGAATATATTCATAAAAAACATATCTGATAAAGGGTTGACATCCAAAATATATAAAGAACTCATGCACCTTAACAAACAGAAAGCAAATAATCCAATTAAGAAATGGGCAGCGGACATGAATAGACACTTCTCCGAAGAAGAAATTCAGATGGCCAACAGGCACATGAAAAGATGCTCCACATCGCTAATCATCAGAGAAATGCAGATTAAAACCACAAAGAGATATCACCTCACACCAGTGAGGATGGCCAACATCCAAAACACAAACAACAACAAATGTTGGCGAGGATGTGGAGAAAAGGGAACCCTCCTACACTGCTGGTGGGACTGCAAATTAGTTCAACCATTGTGGAAAGCAGTATGGAGGTTCCTCAAAAAACTCAAAATAGAAATACCATTTGACCCAGGAATTCCACTCCTAGGAATTTACGCTAAGAATGCAGCATCCCGATTTGAAAAGGACAGATGCACCCCTATGTTTATTGCAGCACTATTTACAATAGCCAAGAAATGGAAGCAACCTAAGTGTCCATCAGTTGATGAATGGATAAAGAAGATGTGGTACATATACACAATGGAATATTATTCAGCCATAAGAAGAAAACAAATCCTACCATTTGCAACAACATGGATGGAGCTAGAGGGTATTATGCTCAGTGAAATAAGCCAAGCCGAAAAAGACAAGTATCAAATGATTTCACTCATATGTGGAGTATAAGAACAAAGAAAAAATACTGAAGGAACAAAACAGCAGCAGACTCACAGAACCCAAGAACGGACTAATAGTTACCAAAGGGAAAGGGACTGGGGAAAATAGGCGGGAAGGGAGGGATAAGAGGGAAAAAGGGGCATTACGATTACCAGATATAATGTTGCGGGGGCACGGGGAGGGCAGTACAACTCAGAGAAGACAAGTAGTGATTCTATAGCATCTCACTACGCTGATGGACAGTGACTGTAATGGGGTTGGTGGGGGGGACCTGATGAAGGGGTAGTTTAATAACCGTAATATTGCACATGTAATTGTAGGTTAATGATAATAACATAAATTATATTAAAAAAAGAATACTTAGGAGAAGCTAGTAAAAGAATAAGTGATTAAAAAAAAAAAAGAACATATGGGATGTGAACAATTTCCAGCGATGTGTTGTTTTAATTTGTCTGTTTTTTCGCATACTATTCAAGATCAAATAGACAACATTCACCATGTTATTGATCAGTTTTCACAAATGCCTGGATTCATAAATTGGTTTTCTTTGTTTCATTGGAAAAAAAAATTACAATGTAGTCTGAATTCCAGTCCAACATGTAAGAAACTTGGAAGTCACCACTGCATCCTAACAAGTAAAAAGCTGAATAACCCAAAAGAACTCTTCTTAGCCTCTCAGAGAAGTGAGGTCACAGAACAGTCCACTGCCCCTAAAACTGGGAGACCAACAGTGAATACAGAGAATCACAGCTTACCAGAGCAGAGCTGAAACCTCTACAGTAACCAACACCCACGTGTAGAAACCTGAACCATAACTGATGAATTGCTGGAGGCTCAGTGTGGACAGATATAGGAGGTAAAAACTCCAGGGACATTCAGTCATGTGGGGGTTGGAGGGTGCCTCTTTGGTTTTTCATCTCTAGGAGCTCCACCAGGGCCTCAGAGTGAATATCGGGCAAAAATACCCTGTAATTGAGGTAGGGGAAGAGGAAAAGGAACAATTTTAAAATACACCAGACAGACCATTCTGTTCTTAAGAAGATTTGTCCTCAAGAGAAACTGTTTAACCAGTCTTAATTGATCTGCAGGAAGGGAAGGAAATATGCAACTCCAGAAGGCTCTATCCTTCTTTGTGGAGGAAGGAAAACCAATTACAGCCCCTTCTATCCTTGAACCTAAAACTACTCTAAAAAAATAATGTCTTTAAAAGATGTCAATTGACTCCAGATGCATGGATATTTCTGGACTCTCATTTCTAGTCTATTGACCTATATGTCTACCCTTATGTCAGTACAGTCTAGAATTTACTCTAGTATTGTAGTAAGTTTTGAAATTGGAAAGTGTGAGTCCTCCAACTTTGTTCTCTTTCAGAGAATTGTTTTGGTCATTCTGTGTCCCTTGTATTTCTATATGAATTTTAGTATCAGCTTCCAATTTCTGTACAGATGCCAGCTGATTTTGATAGAGATTGCATTGAATTTATAGATCAATTTGAGAGTATTGTCATCTTAGCAATTTTAAGTCTTATGTTCCTTGAATATACAATATCTTTGCATTTATTTAGATCTACTTTAATCTTATCAGTGTTTTTTGTAGTTTTTAGTGTACAAGTCTTAATACTTCTTTATTAAATTTATTTAGTTTTTTTCTGATGACATTGTAAATGGAATTGTCTTCTGATTTTAATTTCAGGTTGTTTATTGCTAAATACATTATTTCTATTTGTATATTGATCTTATACCCTGCCAATTTGCTGAACTTGTTTATTAGCTCGAATTATTTCTTGTGGATTCCTTAAGTTTTTCTTTATACAAGAGCATGACATCTGCAAATAGGTATAGTTTTACTTCTTTCTTTGAAATATAGATGCCTTTCATTTCTTTTTCTTGCCTCAGAGCCCTGGCTGGCACCTGCAGTACGGTATAAAGTAGAAATGGTGAGAACAGATGGGCTAATCCTGATCTGAGGGAGAAAGCTTCAATCTTTCACCACTGATTATGATGTTAGTTATGGGTTTTTTGTAAAGGTACTTATCAGGTTGATGGAGTTCTCTTCCATTCCTCACTTGTTGATATTTTTGGGGTTTTTTTTTGTCATGAACACATGTTTGATTTTGTCAAATGCATTTTCTATGCCTGTTGAGCTACTCATTTGGAGTTTTTTATCCTTTATTTTGTTAATATGGTATATTACATATACCAACCAACTACCAACTTTGGTATATATTACATATATCAAACTAACTTTGCATTCTTTGGATAAATCTTACTTGGTCATAGTGTATAATTCTTTTTGTATGTTGCTGAATTCAGTTTGCTTATATTTTGTTGGGAATTTTTACATTTACATTCATAAGAAATATTAGTCTATAGTTTTCTTGTGACCTCTTTGTCTGGTTTTGATGACAGGGCCTGGCCTCACTGAATGAGTTGAGAAGTATTTCTTCCTCACCTGTTTTTGGAAGAGTTTATGAAAGTTTAATTCTTCCTTCAGCATGTGGTGGAATTCACCAGTAAAGCCTTCTCATCCTGGATTCTTTTTGTGGGAAGTTTTTTGATAACTAATTCAGTTGTTTAACTTGTTATAAGTCTATTCAGATTTTCTATTTCTTCTTGAGTCAGTTTTGGTAGTGTGTGTCTTCCTAAGAATTTGTCCAATTCATCTAGGTGGTCTAAATTTGTTGGCTTGCAAGTATTCATAATATTTCCTCATAATCTTTTTTTGTATCTGTAGGTTGGTAACAAAGTATTCACTTTCATTTCTAATTTTAGTAATTTAAGTCTTTTCTCTTTTTTATGTGGTCAGTCTAGCTAAAGGCGTGTCAACCTACTGAATCAACTTTTGGTTTTGTTCATTGTCTCTATCTCTTTTCTATTTCCTAATTCACTTATTTCTACTCTGATTTTTTATTTCCTTCCTTATACTTGCTTGAGGTTTAATTCACTCTTTTTCTAATTTCTACACATGGAAGGTTAGTTTATTGATTTGAGTTCTTTCTTCTTTAACATAGGCTTTTACAGCTCTGAATTACCCTCTAAGCACTGCGTTTTGTAGGTTTTATTATGGTGTTTTCATTCATTTAAACTATTTTCTAATTTCCTTTATGATTTCTTCTTTGACCCATTAGTTATTTAGGAGTGTTTTAAAATACCTGTGAATTTGTAATTTTGCCAGATTTCCTTCATTATCAATTTCTAATTTCTTTCCATTATCAACAGAGAACATACTTTCAATTAAATTTATTGAGATTTACTTATGGCCCAAAATATGGGTCTGTCCTGCAGAATGTTCCATGTGCATTTGAGAAGAATATACATTGTGCTGTTGGTGGGTGGAGTCTTCTGTATGTGTCTATTAGGTCTAATTGGTTTTAGTTGGTTTATAGTTATTCAAGTCTTCTGTTTCCCTGTAGATCTTCTGTCTACTTATTTTATCCATTATTGAATGTGGAATATTGAAGTCTCCAACTATTGTCAAATTGTCTGTTTTTCCCTTCTCTCAAGTTTTTGCTTCATGTATTTTAAGATCTCGTTGTTAGATATACATATGTGTTTCTAGTTATATCTTTTTCAAATTGACCCTCTTACCATTAAAAAATGTCCTTCATCTCTACTAACAACTGTGTCTTAAAGTCTGTTTTGTCTGATAGTATAGCCACTCCAGTTTTCTTTTGGTTACTGTTTGTCTAGAATATTTTTTCCATGCAGCTCCATTTATATATATTTTCCCTTCCCTGTGCTTTCAGTCTTTTTTGTCTTTTGAGTCTAAAATGAGTCCCTTTAGATAGCATATAGTTGGATTTTTTAATCCATTCTACCAGTCTTTGACTTTAATTGTAGTATTTAACCCATCTAAATTTTACTCACTTACTGAAAAGTTAGGATTTTCATCTGCCATTTTGCACTTTGTGTTCTTTATGTTATATCTTGTTTTCTTTTATTCATTCATACTGCCTTCTTTGCACTGAGTATATATTTCTCAGTGTGCCATTTTAATTCCCTGTCATTTCTTTTACTGCAGGTGTCCTGGTGTTACAGTTAACATCTTAGCTTATAATAATGTAGTTGAGATTAATACCAACTTAATTTCAGTAGTGTGCAAAAACTTTGCTGCTGTATAGCTCCATTCCTTTCCTGTTCCTTTGTGATATTACTGTAATACAGCTATGTCTTTATATCTTTTTAATTATAAAACTCTGTTTTGTTTTATTTTATTTATTTATTTTTAAGCCCTATCTGAAAATTTTTTTATTTTGGTATTATTAATGTGCAATTACATGAGCAACATTATGGTTACTAGACTCCCCATATTATCAGGTCCCCACCACATACCCCATTACAGTCACTGTCTATCAGCATAGTAAGATGCTATAGAATCACTTCTTGTCTTCTCTGTGTTTACTGCCTTCCCTGTATCCCCCTCCCCACTACATTATGTGTGCTAATCGTGATACCTCTTTTTCCCCCTTATCCCTCCCTTTCCAGCCATCTTCCCCAGTCCCTTTCCCTTTGGTAACTGTTAGTCCATTCTTGGGTTCTGTGAGTGTGTTGCTGTTTGTTCCTTCAGTTTTTTCTTTGTTCTTATACCCCACAGATGAGTGAAATCATTTGATACTTGTCTTTCTCCACCTGGCTTATTTTACTGAGCATAATACCCTCTAGCTCCATCCATCTTGTTGCAAATGGTAGGATTTGTTTTCTTTTTATGGCTGAATAATATTCCATTGTGTATATGTACCACATCTTCTTTATCTATTCATCTACTGATGGACACTTAGGTTGCTTCCATTTCTTGGCTATTGTAAATAGTGCTGCGATAAACATAGGGGTGCATATGTCTTTTTCAAACTGGACTGCTGCATTCTTAGGGTAAATTCCTAGGAGTGGAATTCCTGGGTCAAATGGTATTTCTGTTTTGAGTTTTTTGAGGAACCTCCATACTGCTTTCCACTGTCTTTATATCTTATATGCTGCTCAGTAACATAGGTTTATAATTACTGCTTGATGTAGTTGTCTTCTAAATCATATAGGAGGAAAAAAAAGAGTTACAAACACAAATATATTTACACTATCTTTTATATTTGCCAATGTAGTTACCTTTATTAGTGGTATTTATTTTTAAGTGTGGATTTGAGATACTGTGTAGTATCCTTTCATTTCAGTTTGAAAGACTCTGGAGTGTATATTATAGGGCAGGCATGGTAGTGACAAATTCTTTTTGCTTTTGTTTAGTGAAGAATGCTTTAATTTCTCCATTTTTGAGGAAAGTTTTGGTGGATATGGAATTCTTGACATGTTTTTCCTTTCAACACTTTGATTATCTTACTGCCTACTGGAATGCATGGTTTCTGATGAGAAATCACCTGTTACTCTTCCAGAGGATCCCATGTATATGAGGAGTCACTTCTCTATTTTTACTTTCAAGATTCTCTCTCTTTTGACTTTCAGTAGATTGATTATTATATATCTAGGTGGGACTCTATTTGGGTTTATCATACTTGGACTTTGTTGAGCTTCCTGGATGAGCAGGTTAATGTTTTTCATCAAATTTGGGAAGTTGTCACCAGTATTTCTTTTTTTTTTTAAGTATAGTTGATACACAATCATATTAGTTTCAAGTATACAACACAGTGGTTCACCAGTTACCCATATTATTAAATACTCATTCCCACTAATGCACTTAAAATCTGTCAACATACAAAGATGTTACAGAATCACTGGCTACATTCTCCATGCTGGACTATCATCCCTGTGACCAGCTTATATTATGATTGAGAATTTTTTTGCTCTCCATCTCCCACACCCTCCCCACCCATCAAATATAGCCCCCACCCCATGGTAACCTCCAGTCACTTCTCAGTGTCTATGAGTCTACTGCTATTTTATTCATTTTTAAATTGCAGTATAGTTGATATACAATCTTATATAAGTTTCAAGTATACAACACAATGGTCACCAGTTACCAATTTTATGAAATACTCATCCCCACTAGTGTACTTACAATCTGTCAACACAGAAGGATGTTACAGATTGGTTGTATTCTCCATCCCTATGACCAGCTTCTACTGTGATTGAGAATTTTTGTGTTCCTTCATCCCCCCACCACTCCCTGCTCATGGTATGCCCCCCATGGTAGCCACCAGTCACTTCTCAGTGTCTGTGAGTCTACTGCTATTTTCTAATTTTGTTTTCTTTTTAAAGTCCACAAATAAGTGAAATCATATGGTATTTGTCTATCCCCACCTGGCTTATTTCGCTGAGCATAATATCCTCTAGGTCCATCCATGTTGTCCCAAATGGAAAGATTTTTTCTTTTTTATGGCTGAATAATATTCCATTATATACATATACCACATCTTCTTTATCTGTTCATCTATTGATAGGCACTTTGGTTGCTTCCATATCTTGGCTTTTGTAAATAATGTGGCAATAAACATAGGAGTGCATATATCTTTTCAAATCAGATTTTGTTTTCTTTGGGTAAATTCCTAGAAGTGGAGTTACCGGGTCATATGATGTTTCTATTTTTAGTTTTCTGAGGAATGTCCATACTGGTTTCCATAGTGGCTGCACCGATTTACATTTCCACCAACAGTGTAGGAGGGTTCCCTTTTCTCCACATCCTCACCAACACTTGTTATCTCTTGTCTTTTGGATAGTAGCCATTCTAACTGGTGTGAGGTGATATCTCATTGTGGTTTTGATTTGCATTTTACTGATGATTAATGATGTAGAGCATCTTTTCATGTGTCTCTTGGCCATCCATATTTTTTCTTTGGAGATATGTCTGTTCAGGTCCTCTGCCCATTTTTTAATCAGGTTATATGTTTTCTGGTGTTGAAGCACATGAGTTCTTTATGTATTTTGAATGTTAACCCCTTACTGTATAAATCATTTATGAGTATATTTGCCTATACTATAGGTAGCATTTTTGCTCTGATGATGTCCTTTGCTGTACAGAAGCTTTTTAGTTTGATATAGTTCCACTTGTTCATTTTTCATTTTGTTTCCCTTGTCTGAGGAGATGAATCCAGGAAAAAACTGTTCATGCTTATATTCAAGATATTTTTGCCTATGTTTATGGTTTCATGTCTTACATTCAGGTTTTTGATCCATTTTGAGTTTACTTTTGTGTATGGAGTTAGACAATAATCCAGTTTCATTCTCTTACATGTAGCTGTCCAGTTTTGCCAGTACCAGTTATTGAAGGGACTGTCTTTTTCCCGTTGTGTTTTCATGGCTCTTTTATCATATATTAATTGACCATATATGTGTGGGCTTATATTTGGACTCTCTATTCTGTTTCATAGACCTATGGGTCTGTTTTTTGCCAGTACCATACTGTTTTGACTACTGTAGCTTTGTAGTAGAGCTTGAAGTTAGGGAGAGTAATCCCCCCTGCTTTGTTCTTTCTCAGGATTGCTTTGGTTATTACCAGTGTTTTGTGGTTCTATATGAATTTTAAGACTATTTGCTCTAGTTCATTGAGAACTGCCATTGGTATTTTGATAGAAATTGCACTGAATCTGTAAATTGCTTTGGGCAGTTTGACCATTTTGTCAATATTAATTATTCCTATCCATGAGCACAGGATAGATTTCCATTTATTGGTGTCTTCTTTAATTTCTCTCAGGAGTGTTCTATAGTTTTCAGGGTACAGGTCTTTCACCTCCTTGGTTAGGCTTCTTCCTAGGTATTTCATTATTTTGATGCATTTGTGAATGGAATGATTTTCCTGATTTCTCTTTCTGCTAGTTCATTATTAGTGTGTAGGAATTCAACAGTTTTCTGTGTGTTAATTTTGTATCGTGCAACCTTGCTGAATCCAGTTATTAGTTCTAATAGTTTTTTGGTGGAGTCTTTAGGGTTTTTTATATGCAGGATCATAGCATCTGTAAATAGTGACAGTTTTAGTCTTTCCTTACCAATTTGGATGCGTTTTATTTCTTTGTGTTGTCTGATTGCCATGGCTAGGACCTCCAGTACTATGTTGAATAAAAGTGGTGTGAAAGTGAACATCCTTGTCTTGTTCCTGACCTTCGTAGAAAAGCTTTCAGCTTTTTGCCATTGAATATGATGTTAGTTGTGTGTTTGTCATATATGGCCTTTATGTTGAGGTATGTTCCCTCTGTACCCATTTTGTTGAGAGTTTTTATCATAAATGGATAATGAATTTTGTCAAATGCTTTTTCAGCATCTGCTGAGATGATCATATGCTTTTCATTCTTCTTTTTCTTAATGTGGTGTATCATATTGAATGATTTACGAATATTGTACCGTTGCATCCCTGGTATAAATCCTTCTAGGTCATGATGGATGATCCTTGCAATGTATTTTTAAATTCAGTTTGCTAATATTTTGTTAAGGATTTTTGCATCTATGTTTATCAAGGATAATGGTCTATAATTTTCTTTTTTGGTAGGTTTTGGTATTAGATGCTGGCCTCACAGAATGAGTTTGGAAGTATTCTCTCCTCTTCTACCTTTTCGAATTCTTTAAGAAAGATGGGTTTAGCTCTTTTTTAAGTGTTTGGTAGAATTCAGCTTCAAAGCCCTCTGATCCAAGACTTTTGTTTTTGGGAGTGTTTTAATTACCTATTCAATTTCATTACTGGTAATTGGTCTGTTCAGATATTCTGTTTCTTCCTGGGTCAGCCTTGGAAGGTTGTACTTTTCTAGGAATTTATCCATTTCTTCTAGGCTGTCCAATTTATTGGCATGTAATTTTTCATGGAATTTCTAATAATTCTTTGTATTTCTGTGGTGTCAATTGTAACTATTCCTTTTTCATTTCTGATTCTGTTTATTTGCCTCCTCTCTCGTTTTTTCTTAGTAAGTCTGGCTAGGGGTTTGTCTATTTTCTTTATCTTCTCTAAGAACCAGCTCTTGATTTCATTTTCTTTCTACTGTTTTATTCTTCTCTATTTTGTGTATTTCTGCTCTGATCTTTACTATGTCCCTCCTGCTAGTAACTCTGGGTTTCATTTATTCTTTTTTTTTTCTAGTTTTTTTGTTCTGATCGAAATGTTTATTTGCGATTGTTCTTGTTTCTTGAGGTAAGCCTGTATTGCTATGTACTCTGTCTTAGGACCTCTTTTGCAGCATCCCACATATTTTCAACTGTTGTATTTTTTTTTTAATTAAAAAAAATTTTTGGTAACATTAATCTACAATTATATGTGCAACATTATGGTTACTAAACTCCCCACTTCATCAGGTCCCCCCACCTGCCCCATTACACTCACTGTCCATCAGCGTAGTGAGATGCTATAGAATCACTACTTGTCTTCTCTGAGTTGTACTGCCCTCCCCGTGCCCCCGCAACATTATATCTGGTAATCGTAATGCCCCTTTTTCCCTCTTATCCCTCCCTTCCCGCCTATTTTCCCCAGTCCCTTTCCCTTTGGTAACTATTAGTCCGTTCTTGGGTTCTGTGAGTCTGCTGCTGTTTTGTTCCTTCAGTATTTTTTCTTTGTTCTTATACTCCACATATGAGTGAAATCATTTGATACTTGTCTTTTTCGGCTTGGCTTATTTCACTGAGCATAATACCCTCTAGCTCCATCCATGTTATTGCAAATGGTAGGATTTGTTTTCTTCCTATGGCTGAATAATATTCCATTGTGTATATGTACCACATCTTCTTTATCTATTCATCAACTGATGGACACTTAGGTTGCTTCCATTTCTTGGCTATTGTAAATAGTGCTGCAATAAACATAGGGGTGCATCTGTCCTTTTCAAATCGGGCTGCTGCATTCTTAGCGTAAATTCCTAGGAGTGGAATTCCTGGGTCAAATGGTATTTCTATTTGGAGTTTTTGAGGAACGTCCATACTGCTTTCCACAATGGTTGAACTAATTTGCAGTCCCACCAGCAGTGTAGGAGGGTTCCCTTTTCTCCACATCCTCGCCAACATTTGTTGTTGTTTGTGTTTTGGATGTTGGCCATCCTTACTGATGTAGTTTTAATTTGCATTTCTCTGCTGATTAGTGATGTGGAGCATCTTTTCATGTGCCTGTTGGCCATCTGAATTTCTTCTTTGGAGAACTGTCTACTCATGTCCTCTGCCCATTTCTTAATTGGATTATTTACTTTTTGTTTGTTGAGGTGCGTTAGTTCTTTTGTATTTTGGATGTCAACCCCTCATCTCACATGTCATTTATGAATATATTCTCCCAAACTGTAGGATGTCTTTTTGTTCTACTGATGTTGTCCTTTGCTGTGCAGAAGCTTTTCAGCTTGATATAGTCCCACTTGTTCATTTTTGCTTTTGTTTCCATTGTCCGGGGAGATATGTTCATGAAGAAGTCGCTCATGTTTATGTCCAAGAGATTTCTGCCTATGTTTTTTCCTAAGAGTTTTATGGTTTCATGACTTACATTCAGGTCTTTGATCCATTTTGAGTTTACTTTTGTGTATGGGGTTAAGCAGTAGTCCAGTTTCATTCTCTTACATGTAGCTGTCCAGTTTTGCCAACACCAGCTGCTGAAGAGGCTGTCATCTCCCCATTGTATATCCAGGGCTCCTTTATCATATATTAATTGACAGTATATGTTTGGGTTAATGTCTGGATTTTCTATTCAATTCACTGGTCTGTGGGTCTGTTCTTGTGCCAATACCAAATTGTCTTAATTACTGTGGCTTTGTACTAGAGCTTGAAGTCGGGGAGCGTAATTCCCCCTTATTCCTCCTTCTCAGGATTGTTTGGGTATTCGTGGTCTTTTGTGGTTCCATATGAATTTTAGAACTATTTGTTCCAGTTCATTAAAGAATGCTATTGGTATTTTGATAGGGATTGTGTTGAATATATAGATTACTTTAGGTAGTATAGCCATTTTGACAATATTTATTCTTCCTAGCCAAGAGAATGAGATGAATTTCCATTTTTTAGTGTCCTCTTTAATTTCTCTTAGGAGTGTCTTGTAGTTTTCAGGGTATAGGTCTTTCACTTCCTTGGTTAGTTTTATTCCTAGGTATTTTATTCTTTTTGATGCAATTGTGAATGGAATTGTTTTCCTGATTTCTCTTTCTGTTAGCTCATCGTTAGTGTATAGGAAAGCAACAGATACCTCTGTGTGTTAATTTTGTATCCTGCAACTTTGCTGAATTCAGATATTAGTTCTAGTAGTTTTGGATTGCAGTCCTTAGGGTGTTTTATATACAATATCATGTCATCTGCAAATAGTGACAATTTGACTTCTTCTTTACCAATCTGGATGCCTTGTATGTCTTTGTTTTGTCTCATTGCCGTAGCTAGGACCTCCAGTACTATGTTGAATAACAGTGGAGAGAGTGGGCATCCCTGTCTTGTTCCTGATCTTAGATGAAAAGCTTTCAGCTTCTCGCTGTTAGGTATGATGTTAGCTGTGGGTTTGTCATATATGGCCTTTATGATGTTGAGGTACTTGCCCTCTATACCCATTGTGTTGAGAGTTTTAATCATGAGTGGATGTTGAATTTTGTCAAATGCTTTTTCAGCATCTGTGGAGATGATCATGTGGTTTTTGTTGTTCTTTTTGTTGATGTGGTGGATGATGTTGATGGATTTTCAAGTGTTGTACCATCCTTGCATCCCTGGGATGAATGCCGCTTGATCATGGTGTATGATCCTCTTGATGTATTTTTGAATTCGGTTTGCTAATATTTTGTTGAGTGTTTTTGCATCTACGTTCATCAGGGATATTAGTCTGTAATTTTGTTTTTGGTGAGGTCTTTGCCACGTTTTGGTATTAGAGTGAAGCTGGTGTCATAGAATGAGTTTGCAATTATTCCCTCCTCTTCCATTTTTTGGAAGACTTTAAGGAGAATGGGTATTATTTCTTCTCTATATGTCTGGTTAAATTCAGAGGTGAACCTATCTTGTCTGGGGGTTTTGTTCTTGGGTAGTTTTTTGATTACCGATTCAATTTCATTGCTGGTAATTTGTCTGCTTAGGTTTTCTGTTTCTTACTTGGTCAGTCTTGGAAGTTTGTATTTTTCTAAGAAGTTGTCCATTTCTTCTATGTTTTCCAGCTTGTTAGCATATAGATTTTCATAGTATTCTCTTATAATTCTTTGTATTTCTGTGGGGTCTGTAGTTATTTTTCCTTTCTCATTTCTCATTCTGTTTATGTGTGTAGATTCTCTTTTTCTCTTAATGAGTCTGGCTAGGGGTTTATCTATTTTGTTTATTTTTTCAAAGAACCCGCTCTCGGTTTCATTGATTTTTTTCTATTGTTTTATTCTTCTCAATTATATTTATTTCTTCTCTGATCTTTATTATGTCCCTCCTTCTGGTGACTTTGGGCCTCATTTGTTCTTCTTTTTCATATTTCAGTAATTGTGTCTTTAGACTATTCATTTGGGAATGTTCTTTTTTCTTTAGATAGGCCTTGATTGCAATATACTTTCCTCTTAGAACTGCCTTTGCTGCGTCCCACAGAAGTTGTGGCTTTGTGTTGTTGTTGTCATTTGTCTCTATATATTGTTTGATCTCTGTTTTAATTTGGTCATTTATCCATTGATTATTTAGGAGCGTGTTGTTAAATCTCCATGTATTTGTGAGCCTTTCTGTTTTCTTTGTACTATTTATTTCTAGCTTTGTACCTTTGTGATCTGAGAAGTTGATTGGTAGAATTTCAATATTTTTTAATTTCCTGAAGTTCTTTTTGTGGCCTAGCATGTGGTCTATTCTGGAAAATGTTCCATGTGCACTTGAGAAGAATGTGTATCCTACTGCTTTGGGTGTAGAATTCTGTAGATGTCAGTTACGTCCTTCTGTTCTAGTGTGTTGTTCAGTGCCTCTGTGTCTTTACTTATTTTCTGTCTGGTTGAACTGTCCTTTGGAGTGAGTGGTGTGTTGAAGTCTCCTAAAATGAATGCATTGCTTTCTGTTTCCTCCGCTAATTCTGTTAGTATTTGTCTCACATATGTCGGCGCCCCTGTGTTGGGTGCATATATATTTAAAATGGTTATATTTTCTTCTTGGACTGACCCCTTTATCATTATGTAATGACCTTTATCTCTTGCTACTTTCTTCATTTTGAAGTCTATTTTGTCTGATACAAGTACTGCAACACCTGCTTTTTTCTCTTTCTGGTTTGCATGAAATATCTTTTTCCATCCCTTCACTTTTAGTCTGTGTATATCTTTGGATTTGAGGTGAGTTTCTTGTAGGCAGCATATAGATGGGTCTTGCTTTTTTATCCTTTCTCTTACTCTGTGTCTTTTGATTGGTGCATTCAGTCCATTTACATTTAGGGTGATTATCGATAGATACGTACTTATTGCCATTGCTGGATTTAGATTTGTGGTTACCAGAGTTTCAAGGGTAGCTTCTTTACTATCTGACAGTCTAACTTAACTTTCTTGTTAAGTTATTGTAAACACAGTCTGATGATTTTTTATTTCTCTCCCTTCTTATTCTTCCCCGTCCATTCTTTCTATAATAGGTGTTTTATTCTTTGCCTTTAGTTAGTATTTGGATGGTGTACTTTCTTTGCTATGATTTTATTTTCTCTGGTGACCTCTTTTTAGCCTTTGGAGTGCTTCCATCTAGAGCAGTCCCTTTAAGATATCCTGAAGAGGTGGTTTATGGGAGGCAAATTCCCTCAACTTTTGCTTGTCTGGAAATTGTTTAATCCCTCCCTCATATTTAAATGATAACCGTGCTGGATATGATATTCTTTATTCGAGGCCCTTCTGTTTCATTACGTTAAATATATCATGCCATTCTCTTCTGGCCTGTAGGGTTTCTGTTGAGAAGTCTGATGATAGTCTGATGGGTTTTCCTTTGTAGGTGATCTTTTTTCTCTCTCTAGCTGCCTTTAATACTCTGTCCTTATCTTTGATCTTTGCCATTTTAATTATTATGTGTCTTGGTGTTGTCTTCCTTCGGTCCCTTGTGTTGAGAGATCTGTGGGCTTCCGTGGACTGCGAGACTATTTCCTTCCCCCGCATCGGAAGTTTTCAGCACTTATTTCTTCAAAGACACTTTCTGTCCCTTTTTCTCTCTCTTCTTACTCTGGTACTCCTATAATGCGAATATTGTTGCGTTTGGATTGGTCACACAGTTCTCTTAATATTCTTTCATTGCTAGAGATGCTTTTATCTCTCTCTGCCTCAGCTTTTCTGTATTCCTGTTCTCTGATTTCTATTCCATTAACAATCTCTTGCATCTTGTCCAGTCTGCTGCTAAGCCCATCGGTCGCTTGTCTCATTTCTGCATTGTCTTTCCTCACTTCCCTCACTTCCTCCTTTAGCTCTTGCATATTTCTCTGTAGATCCATCAGTATGGTTATGACTTTTATTCTGAATTCTTTTTCAGCAAGATTGTGCATGTCCATCCCATCGGGCTCCCTCTCTGGTGTTGTCTGTGTGGTCCTTGTCTCGACCATATTCCTCTGTCTTTTCATGGCGATGGATGTGGTCTCTGGTAGGTGCCACGTATGTCAGCTGGGAGAACAAAGTCCCTTCCTGCTTGTTGTTCTCCTTGTCCTTCTCCTAGGCCTGAGCTGTTTTCCTGCACACTGGGAGGCAGTCTCTGGGATAATCCCCTGACTGCCTGTGTGCGGGGTCACCCTCAGCCTAGCCTATAGTACTGCCGGGGTTTGCAGTTACACTGGGTGCGTTCTGGTCCCATTGGTGCCTTCTGGACCAGGTTTTAGGGCTCTTCCCATTTAGCTGTGCGCCTGGTAGGAGTAGACTCTGTGTGGTTGCTGTGGGTGGGCCCACTCGTCCGCTGTCCCGCAGCAGTGGTGGCTTCATCTGGGGCGCCAGCCAGGGAGGGAATGAATGGGAGGCTGCTGATCTCTGTGGGAAGCCTTGGCACCACTGCTTTGCCCAGCCTCCCGCCAAGGGGTCCGAAATTCCCTAAGACTCCCAGCCTGCTGAGCTGAGTGTGCTGGGACGATTTTGTTCTGCTGTTGGGCCCTTGTCCCTTTTAAGACTTTTTAAAAAGTGCCCGCTTTTCTTTTTTCCTGGGTAGCCGGCTGAGGGGACCTGCCATGTCGGATCCTGCCCTTCTGTTTCTCTAATCTCTGATACACCACGCGATGTGTGTCAGTGCTCCCGGTACAGATCACCATGGCTGGTTATTTGACGGGCCTGTGCTTCCACTCCCTCCCCACTATGATTCTTTTCTCCCGCTGGTATGCTGGGGTGGGGGAGTGCTCAGGTCCTGCCGGATCACGGCTTTGTATCTTACCCACTTTGTGAGGTGCTGAGTTCTCACAGGTGTAGCTGTAGCCTGGCTGTTGTCCTGTATCTTCTGGTCTTTTAGGAATAGTTGTATTTGTTGTATTTTCATAAATATATATTGTTTTGGGAGGAGATTTCTGCCGCCCTGCTCATGCCGCCATCTTCCCAGAACTGCTGAACTGTTGTATTTTTGTTTTCATTTGTCTCCATGTATTGCTTGATTTCCTGTTTGATTTGTTCATTGACCTATTGATTATTTAGAAGCATGTTGTTTAGCCTCCATTGTGATCTGTAAAGATACTTGATACAATTTCAATCTTTTTAATTTACTGAGGCCCTTTTTGCATCCTAATATGTGATCTATTCTGAGAAGCATTACGTGTGCACTTGAGTAAGTGTGTATCCTGTTGCTTTTCAGTGAAATTCACCAATGTGTCTTCAAAATTCTTTCTGCACCTTTCTCTTTCTCTTCTTCTGGGACTTTGATTATGCATATATTGGTATGCTTGGTTGTGTTCTACAGGTCTCTGAGGCTCTGTTCATGTTCATTTTTCTTTTTTGCTTTTCCTCAGTCTGGATAATCTCAATGGACCTGTATTAAAATACATTGAGTCTTTCTTCCATCTGTTTATCTCTGCTGTTGAGCTCCTGTAGTGAATTTAAATGCAGGTGGTTGTACTTCTCAAGTGCAGAATTTCTATTTGGTTCTTTTTTTTTTATCCTATAATTTCTATATCTTTATTGGTAGTATCTATTTAGATATTATTTTCACACTTTCTTTCAGTTCTGTAGACATGATTTCTTTTAGTTCTTTCAATGTATTTAAAATAGGTATGTCCAGTAAGCCTAACATCTGGGCTTCCTCAGGACAGTTTCTATTGACTATTTTTTTTTTCCTGTGTATGGGTGTACTCGCTTGTTTCTTTTCATGTCTCACATCTTACACAGAGGCTCAAGGTAAGACTGAAATAAGAGCTGAGGCCCTTCTCAGAACTTTTCCTGAGCATACCCACAGACCTGGGCACGCAGGTGGCCATCTAAATTTCCAGAAATATGTTGGAGCCTTTCAAAGCTTCATATGGACGTCTCCTTCACCAGTTTTTCCTTTTATGTTATTTTGGTTAGGCTATTGCTTGCCTATTAGCCATACCACCTTAGGCAGACTTGATCTTAAACAGTTGCCTCTGATTATTTTCAACAAATGCCCTAGGGAAAAGGCTATTTGAGCTGTCTGGTCAAATAAAGACAGTCTTGTGAGTGCAGTCTTCCACCAGTCAGGCCACATAATGACAGTTCTTTGGGAGTGGGCTTTGAAAGAATTCTCCTTTTTCTACTCTTGCCAGTTGCTGTTAGACTGCTGGTTTATAGGCGGGTGGTTATAGGCTACTGGTTTGCAAGGTTATTGCAAACCTGAGGAGAAGGAAATGGGGATAGGGCAAGTTAGAACACCATAGGGGTGCTGTTCTTATCAAAATTCAGTTGTTTTACTTGAATAAAATGTTTTCCAGATTGCTGTAGGCCTTTGGTTAATTTCTAGAGTTCTGAAAGTTTAGTCTAGAGATGTTTTCCAATGTTACTGGTTCTTTTATGGAGCAGAGAATTTTGAGAGGGCCTTATTCCACCATTTTCTCTGACATCCCTGTTCATTTGTTTTTAACTTCAAGATTATTTCTTTCATTTGGAAATAGAAGAGATGGTATATTTGAAGAAAATCAAGACCTGGATTCTTTTTCAGCTGTGTGTATGACATTTTCTCTCTTAAAATTTGGGCCTCAGTTTTTCCATCTCCAGAAAAAGGGTGCAGATACATCTCCCATCTGCTCTTCAAGGCTTTGTGAACTAAATACTCTTACATTTGTGAAGATGCTTTGGTCCCATTTGAAGAAAAGCACTTAACTTAGTGCTTCCTGATTGTTACTTCCAGCTCTGCTTCCCACTGGGTGCTGTGTTCAAGCCACTGGACTAATTGCTTCTGTTTTTCTACATCCCCTTCTCTATTTAAAGAAGAAACAATGCTTATTTTCCCCATAAACATGCCAGTAATTTTAAATTACTTTAAATGTCTTTAAAATTATTTGAAGGTGTTCAGGAAAAACTACTGTTTTTATTTGCAATTTGACTGGAAATTATGATTACTTTATACATGTACAGTATATTTTAGTGTAATCCTGAATGTAATTATTAGAAGTTTTTATATATTGTGCATAATACTAGAAATATTTTGAAATCTCTAATAGTCTCTTTGTAGGCACACCCCTCTCTCTCTTTCACTCTTTTGTCGAGGACTTCCATAGCTCCATTAAATCCAAGCTTCTCTTTAAAAAGTGGTTAGAACTTACAGCTCTTAAAAAAAAACTGTCAAAATATAGGTACCATAAAATTTGCCATTTTAATTATGTTTAAATGTATAGTTCAGTGGCATTTTATATTTACATAGTTGTGCAATTTATGCATCTTTTTTCTTAAAATGTAGATCCCATAGTTTCCGGACAAAATTTGTTTTGTGAACAGCAGCAGACTCACAGAATCCAAGAATGGACTAATACTTACCAAAGGGAAAGGAACTGAGGAGGATGGGTGGGAAGGGAGGGACAAGGGGAAAAAGGGGCATTAAGACTAGCAGACATAATGTTGGGGGGGGGCACAGGGAGGGCTGTACAACTCAGAGAAGGCAAGTAGTGATTCTATAGCATCTCACTACGCTGATGGACAGTGAGTGTAATGGCGTTGGTGGGGGGGACCTGATGAAGGGAGTAGTTTAATAACCATAATATTGCACATGTAATTGTAGATTAAGGATACCAAAATTAAAATTAAAAAAATCAAAAAAATTTTGTTTTGTGAACCCCATTGTTGTTAAAATTAAATAGTATGGACTGTGCTGTTTTCCACTTATTCACTTTGTAGGAAGCTGTTTTATAAGATGTGGTCATGCTCCCTCATTTCATTTCTGAAAACAACCTAGTTGTTCATGCACAATATGTTTAACTCACATCTCTCTTGGTGTTGCAGGTTGCAGTGCAGGCAGGAATTAACTCGGGGCCAGAGATGTCAAGAGGACTATATCAACCAGCCACAATCTTTATGGGCCGCCAAATGTCAGCCATCTCAAGCGCTGGAGATTCCAATACAGAGCAGAAATCTCTCCAGCCCACAAAGAACTTTTCAATTCCCAACTCACATGCACACCGACAGACAGCCCAGGCCAGTAATGTGACAGACAGTTATGTAGTACAAACTAATAGTGACACACAGTGCTTACATAAGTCTGACAAAATAGATGGAAAGTCATCTCTTCAGATTGGCGAGAAGACGCCAGTCACAGCTAACACATGGTCTGAGGGGGCACAGACTCATTGCCTGGAGATAAGAGGCAACATACGTCCCAGCAAGAGGAGTTTATCGGAAGGCAAAAAGTCTGCTGAACTCCATTCCCCATTACAGGAAAGATTAAGTCCAGAGAACAGAACCACTGATTTAAAATGTGACAGTTCCAGCAGATCAGAAGGATCAGTGGAAGAAATATTGACCCAGGAACATATTGAAGTCAAGGAAGAAAGAGCCAGACTGCCAGTCTCTCCCATATCAGTGTCAGAATGCTGTGCACCTGAAAGTCAGTGTTCTCGAGAGAAGAATTCTGCTTGGGAACGTTTCTCAGGTGAGAGGAGAGGCTGAGATTATTTGCCAATTTTTGTTGGTATTTAAAATGGTTTTCTGCATTGTCTGTAAGAAGAAAATATACTCTCTAGTTTTATCTCTTTGTCAAAAAAACAAAATAGTGACTTTACCAACAAATTCCATTCTAATGAGTTCTTAAATATGTACATGGAAATATTTTGGCAAACGAATTCTCTGATTTTGAAACCCACGGTAACATTTTAAAAATATTTTTGATAAGTTTTTAAGTATTGTAATTTCTTGTGGATTGTTTCTACATGCTTTTAGCTCTGTGAGGTAGAACATCTTACCTCACTTCTCCCTGAAGTTAGTGATCAGTAATCTGTTCACATCTCCTCTTATAGATCATCTTCCTCACGGGGACCCAAAGTCACAGAAACCCTTAAGAAAAATTCAGGGGGAGCAGGAAGAGGAAAGTTTGAGCAGCAGCAGTGACCTCACAGTTTCTGTAAGTGAAGATGATCTGATTTTAAGGAGTCCGGAACCACAGCCAAATCCGAGTGACAAGATGGAGGGAGAAGATGGAATAGAGGCCTTAACATTAATCCACTCTAAGCAAGAAAGAGATACCCTACTCACTGAAAAACATAATTGTATTTTGCAAACCCTAAGCTCTCCTGATACAAAAAAGGAATCCTCCACTAACTCACCAACAAGAAAGTAAGCCATTCAATTTTTTCTTCCTATTCTCTTTTTAATTATAATTATATACATTTTTAGCAACCATTCCACTGGGAATGTATTATTTGAACACTCAGCCATGAATGTGTAAGTTCCTAAAATCTCATAAATAGTCTTTTGGATAAGGTCAAATTTTCTTTCTTTTCTTTTTCTTACAAAATAGCTTTAAAAGTCTGAATGTCATTGAATCATGGTGATTGACAGTTTATAATTATATCCAAATAATCTCTGGTTAATTCATAAATCATTCCTTCACCTACTACTCTCCAGCCTTCAGAAAAGAAATCATTTTGAAGTTGTGGTAGCAAAGAAGGTGACTAACAGTTAAACTTACTAGGAATTCAGCTTCAGAGACTAGGAATTTTATATCTAAATAATTTGCTAATCCTTATATACCTTGCCATAGTTTCATTTTTGTCTTACAAATAAATATGAGTTAATAAATTCTTCTAAGTGTGTATCTAAGCCAGTTTTCCTTTTCTGAATGTAAATATGAGGCCATTGGAATCTTTAAAGTTATATAGGAACATCAGTATTACACATTTTGAGCACTTATCATATCCCACTCATAAAAGCTAACATGATTTCTTACTGTTTGTCAGAGATAGTAGGCAAGCCTGTGTAGGAACTAGTTCTGCGACGGAAAATAATGCTGCTGGCACCACATCTCTTCTTGGAGTAGAAAGAACCTAAGGTAGATCCCACCTTTTAAAGATGAGGAAACACACAGGCTGTTGGGCAGATCCTCTGGACAGCCTGCCTCCCCAACTCCCACACCAACCCTGGAACTTGCTGTCACACTGTGATGTAACCCTCCTTCCGACAAGCCAGGGAGCAGTGAAGAGCCACGTGAGCATTCTTGTCTGTGAGGGTGTATGTCTCTTTCAGAGCAATGTTGTGCCTTTTAAGATGTTTCCTCTTACCATTCATTATCAACTTCTGGCAGAAAGGTTAATTTGTAGTCTGATCGACTCCAAACTGGTGTTCAAGGAATACTTATTAAGAGCAAAGTACTTGCGCTGTGGCTGGAAAAACCAACATTGTTTCCTTCCCTTGGGAAATTTGACTTATTGCAGAGGCAAGCCAAATGGATTTTTCTAGTAATAATACTTCTCTCTCACCAAAGAGGTACAGGTATTACATACTACATCATCAGAAACTTTATTATTGAAGACGGGTTTACCATATATTAGGTTTTGTGTATGCAGGCTTCTTTGTGTGGAAGTTCATTGGAAAAGTCAGTACTTTGGTAGGCTAACGGGGGGATGAGTGTACTGATGCAGGACTCAGTCTTCTGAGATAAAAGAAGTTGAGTATGTATGCAGAACTAAGAATTTTCTATCTTCCGTTCTTGTATATGAATGACTTTCCTGTGACCTTACAGCCAACCTCCTTAGAATTTTTGGATATACCTTTACAAAATTTATTGGAAAATATGGGCATTTGGGGAATTTAAAAATATGTGCCTTAAAAGAATGCCCCAGAATGAAAGGTCAGTTGGCAGTGCTTGTTTTCTGGTCTGTGCTATCAACGCTTGAGCCTGTTGATTTTCTGTGGTGAAAGTGCTCCCCAGGAACAGGTTGAAGGTGGTTTTAAATGATGCTGGTTAATCTGCTGACATCTCCACTGCTTTTGAGGCCCTGCTTTCTTGTATTTATTCTTTAGCATGAGCTTCTTTACTCTGAGGGCCAATTATTAACCTGAGGCTATAAGATCATATTTAGAGCTAACACTGTGACCTCAAAGGTTCATTATCTTGGTTTGCTTTAGGGTCTTTTGTGGATCCTGGAGAAAAGTCACTTGAATGAATTTCAGTTAACAAAGATGAAGCTGTGGGACAAAAAAAAACACATAGGAAGATATGAAGGAGAATGGAAGGTCTGATTTGATGATGGTGACAGTGAGGATGATAGCTATCATGTTTCAGCACTTCTATGTGCAAAACAAGTTGCCAGGCTTGCACATAACACTTGGTCTTAAGATTCCTAGCAGGAAAGGAGAAAAGAGAAGTGCAGTATGGTGGATAGTTTCCTTCTGAAGAGAAAAATGAAGCCAATGGTTATTTTTTATGTTGTTTTTTTTTAATTTTGTTAAAAAAAATTTTTTAACAACTTTATTGAAACATAGTTCACATACCATTCAATACACCTATTTAAAGTATACAATTCAATGTGGTATATTTTACATATATAAATCACAATATTTTATGTTAACATAAAATTTGCCATTTTTAAGCATGATTTAGTGACATAATTACATTCATAGTATTGTGCACAAGCTTTTCATCACCGCAAATATAAACTCTCTAACCATTAAGCAGTAACTCTCCATTTTTCCCTTTCCCCAGTCCCAGGTAACCACTAAGCTAGATTCTGTCTATGTATTTGTCTGTTCTAGTGGCAGTCATACAGTATTTGTTCTTTTTTGTTTGTCTTATCAGTTAGCATAACATTTTCAAGGTTCATCCTGTTGTAGCATGTATCAGAACTTTACTGTTTTTTTATGGCTAAATAATGTTCCAGTGTATGGGCATACCACATTTGTATATTCAGCTGTCTGCTCATGGACACTTGGGTTGCTTGCCTTTGAAAGTCAGCTGTGTTTGAGAAGCTTCATGACCCACTTCCATGAACACTTCCATATATTGAAAAAACCATGCTGTGCTTCATGTACAATTCTGTTATTGCAAGCTATTATTAACTCTTCTCACAAGAAAGCATACCAAATGAAGCTGAGTAAAATGTTGTTAGAAAGCAAGACTTTGAATCTATTCTGAAAGAGTAAGTAGTTTGCTGCAAATGTTGGTACAAAGCTCCTTGACTTAAAACACCAGACATTTGTTGTTTTTCACATGACACATGGTTGGCTGAGTGTCAGCTGGGGCCACAGGGATAACTTGGCCATGTGTCCCTCATCATCTGGGTGAGTTGTCCAGCTGCCATCACCTGGTGGTGGTAGGAAGGGTCCTAAGACGGCAAGAGGACAAGCCGGACAAGCCCTAGTGCCCTTTCAGAGTGTCTGCTGGCATCAGTCTGCTAATGCCCTATGGCTAAAGAAAGTCATAGGCCTCAGTCCAGAGTCAAGAGGTGGAAAAGTATAGTCCACCTCTTGATGAGGTGAGTGGCAAAGTCACACTGCAAAAGGGCAGGCACACAGGAATGGGTAGTTTATGGTCATTTTTTGTAGTCTATATTTTAAAACAAATTCAAATGAACATAGCTCAGTGTGAGTCCACAGGTGAGGAAAGTTTTTTTACAGTGGTTGATGTAGCATCTTGAAGAGTGAACAGGCTTTGAATAAGAGAGAGGGAAAGGGGTCTGAAGGAAATTAGGTCTGGAGGAAAAGTGCTAAAAGGAATGCAGGCGCAGAGAACCCAGAGGGCCTGGAAGGGCAGAGCAGAGGGTCTGACTGAGGGTCCTTGAGTAGAACTTGTTGGGGTGAAGGTTTAAAATGCTGCCTAGGGTACAGTGGAGAAAGGCCTTGAATATCAGGTTAATGAATTTAGGGTTCATTCTCTATTTGCAGAACTGTTGAAGGTTATTTTAAGAGAAGGGTAATGTAAGAGAATGGTGAGTAACTTGATTTATAAGAATTAATCTGACATGATTGGTTTCATCAGAAACCAATTCTGGTGGGTGGAATTCCGAGATGGGCCTGAGAGTCCTACCCCCCAGTGTACACTCTGTACAATTCCCTCACCTTAAGTGCGGACAGGGTTGGGTTTCTCTCCTATGTTAGTCTATGTTACTGCTGAGATGAGGGATTTTGCAGATATAATGAAAGTCCCAAAACAGTTGACTTTGAGCTAATCAAAGGAAATTATCCAGAGGAGGTCTAACCCAAATAGATCTTCTTTTAAAAGGGTCTGAACCATTACTGAAGTCAGAGATATTCAAAGCACCTGATATACTCCCCTGGTCACCCTGAAGAAGCAAATTGCTACCATGTAGAGAAGGTCACATGGCAGGAAATGGTGTGCAGCCTCTAGTAGCTGAGGTCCTCAGTCCTGTAATCACAAGAACTGACTTTGCCAACAATCACTGAACTTGGAAGAGGACCAAGAGCCTTAGATGAGATGCCGCCCTGCTGATACCTTGGTTTCAGCTTGGTGGGACTCTGAGAAGAGGACCCCACTAACCCATACCTGGAACCCTTACCCATGGGAACTGTGAGATAAATTTGTATCAAGTGCTATATTTGTGGTAATTTTTAATGCAGCAGTAGAAAATTAATGCAATCCAACTGAAGAATTACAATCAAGGATTATATTTTTTTCAGGGATTGTATGGGTAGAAGTCCCTATATATAGTGACCCAAACCAGGCTGAATCAGATGTGTTCAGGGTTCAGTGTGGGAACACATGGTGACAAGGTGGCAAAGGGAGCAGCCCAACAGCCAAGGTAACTGTGTCTTCCCTTTCCCTATTACCTCGGCATCTGAGCAAATTCATTTTCACACATGGCCACATGCACATAAACAAGGATGGAATGTGGTAGACCTGGAGGTACATAGAAAAGTGGGTATGCACAACTGCATTAACCAATAAGCAGTTTCTCATACAGACATGATTTCTCTAGTTCATTCTTTAGAAATGAAGGAAAGTATTGAGGAATTTTTTGGTTTTGTTTTTTATGATGCATAAATCTCATATATCCACCTATATAATATCATACATAATAGTTTTACTGCCTAAAATTCCCCTGTGCTTCATCTACTCATCTCTCTCCTCTGCTGCACCTGAATCCCTGGTAACCACTAATCTTTTTATTGTTTCTGAGGTTTTCCTTTTCTAGAATGTCATATACTTGGAATCATACAGTGTGTAGCTTTTTCAGATCAGCTTTTTTCACTAAGCAGTATGCATTACAGATTCCTTCCTGCCTTTTTATAGCTTGATAGCTCATTTCCTTTTACTGCGAATATTTCATTATCTGGATATATCACAGTTTATTTATCCATTCACCTATTGAAGGACATCTTTGTGGTTTCCACATTTTGATAATATGAATAAAGCTGCTATAAACATGTCTGCATAGGGTTTTGTGTGGGTGTAAATTTTCAATTTATTTGGGTAAAGACTGAAGACTGCAGTTGCTGGATTGTGTAGTAAGACTGTTTAGCCAAGGAAGGGCCAAACTATCTTCCAAAGGGGCTGTACCATTTTTGCATTTGTACTAGCAGTGAGTGAAAGTTCTTGTTATTTCGCATCCTTGTTGATACTTGATATTTTCATATTTTTGGATTTTAGCCATTCTAATAGGTATGTAATGGTATCTTGTTTTAATTTGCAGTTTCCTAATGACATATGATCTTAAGTATCTTTCATATACTTATTTACCATTTGTATATTTTCTTTGGTTAGGTGTCTGTTCAAATCTTTTGTTAATTTTTTAATTGGGTTTTTAATGTTCTTATCATTGAATTTTAAGAGCTCTTTGTATATTTTGGGTACAAGTCCTTTATTATGGGGATATTGTGTTTTGCAAATATTTTTTCCTAGGGTTTGGTTTTTCCTTACATTCTCTTGACAGTATCTTTCTCAGCAGAAATTTTTTCTTTCTTTCTTTAAGCCACTCCTAGGGTGGCCAGCCCCAGTGGTGAGTGCCACCTTGCCACTACTGCTAAGCCAAGCCACTATCTCGAGGGCCCCCGGAGATTTTTTAGTTTAATAAGGTCTGCCTTATCAATTTTGTTCTTTCTTTATGCTGTTGGTATTATATCTAAAAACTCATCACCAAATACAAGGTCACTTAGGTTTTCTATGTTTTTTTCCAGAAATATTATAGTTTTGCAGTTTACATTTATATCTGTAATCCAGTTTGAGTTAAGTTTTGTGGAAGGTGTAAGGTCCATGTCTAGATTATTTTCTTTTAGCATGATGATGTCTGTTTGCTCCAGTACCATCTGTTGAAAAGACTATCCTTTCTCTGAATTGTCTTTACTCTTTCATAAAAGAATAGTTGATGATATTTGCATGGGTCTGTTCCTTGGGCTTTCTATTCTGTCCCATTATCTATTCCTTGAATACCACATTGTCTTGATTATGCCGTTAAGTCACGTAGTGTCAGTCCTCTAACTTTGTTGTTCTTCAGTGTTGTATTGGTTCCACTAGGTCTTTGGCCTTTCCTTATACACTTTAGAATCAGTTTGTCAGTGTCCAGAAAAATTAATTCCTGGGGTTGTGATTGATATTGTATTGAATCCAAAGATCGGGTTGGGAAGGACTGATATCTTAACAATGTTAGCTTTTATTATGCATGAAAAATGGAATATCTCTCTGTTTAGTTCTTTGACTCCTTTCATCAATTTTGTAGTATTCTTCACATGGTTCTTTTACATGTATTATTATTATTAGACTTAATCTTAAGTACTTTTTTGGTCCTAATTTAATGGTGTTGTGTTTTTAACTTCAAATTCCAGTTGTTCATTGCTGCTATATTAGAAAGCAGTTGGCTTTTGTATTAACCTGCAACATTATTTTAATCACTTACTAGCTTTGGAAGGTTTTTTTCCTGATTCTTTGGGCTTTTCATCATAGATGAGCATGTTATCTATGAATTCAGACAGTTCTATTTTTTCTCAATCCATATGCCTTTCATTTCTTTTTCTTGTCTTATTGCATTAGATAGGACTAGTACAATGTTGAATAGGCATGGTGAAAGGGAACATCCTTGCCTTGTTCCTTATCTTATGGGGAAAGCATCTATTTCTTCTCCATTAAATATAATGTTAGCTGTAGGCATTTTGTAGATATTCTTTATCAAGTTGAGGAAATTTCCCTCATTTCCTAGCTTGCTGAGAGTTTTTATCATGAAAAACTTTTGTATATGCTTTTTTCTGTACCTAATGATTTGATCATTTAAATTTTCTCACTTTGTGGATGGATTTTTACATCTATGTTCATGAGAGATACATATCTGTAGTTTTCCTTTTATTGTAGTGTCTTATCTGGTTTCAGTGTAAGGGTAATGTTTGCCTGGTAGAATGAGTTCGTAGGCATTCCCTGTGCTTCTAGCCTCTGAAAAAGATTGTAAAGAATTGATATAATTTGGTAGAATTTGCCAGTGAATCCGTCTGGACCTGGTGGTCTTCTGTTTTGGAAGATTATTAATTATTGGTCCAATTTCTTTAACACATATGATTCTATTCAGATTATCTGTTTCTCTTTCTGTGAGATTTGGTAGATTGTGTCCTAGGATTTTGTCCATTTCATCTAAGTTTTCAAATTTGTGAACATAGAGTTGTTCATACTATTCCTTTACTATCCTTTTAATGTTCATGGGATCAATGATGATCTCTCATTAATTTCTGATATTTGTCTTCTTTCTTTTTTTTTCTTGGTTAGTCTCATGCTATAGACTGAATGTTTGTGTTCCTCAAAATGTTGGAGAACACCAAAGTTGAGGCCCCAGTGCTCAAAATGACTGTATTTGGAGATAGGGCCTGTGAGGGAATGGTAAGTGTTAAACAAGGTCATAAGGATGAGGCCCTAATCTGATAGGTACTATGTGTCCTTATAAGAAGAGGAAGAGACACTGGTGCTGTCTTTCATGGCAATGTGAGAACATAGTGATAAGATGGCCATCTGCAAGTCTCACCAGGAACCAAATCAGCCAGCACACTGATCTTGGACTTTGCTGCCCCCAGAATTATGAAAAATAAATTTATGTTGCTTAAGTCCCCCAGTTTGTTGTATTTTGTTATGGTAGCCTGATAAGACCAATACACCTGGTTAGAATTTTATCCATTTTGTTTTTTCTTCAAATAAATAGCCTTTTGTTTTGTTGATTTTATTTATTTACCTGTTTTTAATTTCATTGATTTGTATTCTTTTATTATTTTTCTTCTGCTTACTGTGGATTTAATTTGCTCTTCTTTGTTTCTACTTTTCTAAGATGGAAGCTTAGATTATTGATTTTAGATGTCTTCTTTTCTGTTCATTTCATTCAATACTATAAATTTCCCTGCAAGCACTGCTTTTGCTGCATCCCACAGAGCTTGATAAGTTGTATTTTTATTTTCATCAGTTCAAAATATGATTTAATTTCTCTTGAAATTTCTTTGATCCATGTCTTTTTTAGAAGTGTGTTGTTTAATCTCCAAATATCTTGAGGTTTCCTAACTGTCTTTCTGTTATTGATCTCTAGTTTAATTCCATTGTGGTCTGAGAGCATACATTTTATGATTTCTGTTCATTTAACTTTGTAGAGGTGTGTTTTATGACCTAAAATAGGGTTTGCCTTGGCTATGTCCCGCGTGAGCTTGAGAAGAATGAGTATTTTGTTGTTGGAGGAAGTATCCTACAAATGAGATTTAGATCCAGTGTCAATCCATTGATGGCACTATTCATTTCAACTATGGCACTATTCATCCTTGCTGCCTGTTGACCTGCTGGGTATGTCAGTTACTGAGAAGTGTTCAACTATAATAGTAGATTTATCTATTTCTCCTTGTAGTTCTATCAGTTTTTGCCTATGTATTTCAATGCTCTGTTGTTAGGTGCATACACCTTAAGGATCTTTATGATATTCCTAGATGTAGTTTTTGGAGTACTTACCCTGCTTAGATAAATTTATCCTGTTCTGAACTTCCTGGATCCATGGTTTGGTGTTTGTCATTAACTTTGGAAAATTCTCAGCCATTATTGATTCAAATATTTCTTCTCTTTTCTCTCTTCTCATTCTGGTATTCCCATTACTTGTATATTATATCTCTTATAATTATCACATAGTTACTGGATATTCTATTCCTTTCCTTTTTTTTTCCATCCTTTCTCTTTACATTTCATCTGGGAGGTTTGTGCTGACATATTGTCAGTCTCACTGATTCTTTCCTCAACTGTGTCGAGTCCATTAGTGAGCCCATCACAGGTATTCTGTTTTGAGTTTGATGCTTACTTTTTTTGTTTTGAAATTATATAGACCCTTTAAAATTAGTTATTCTTTCTAAACCCCTATAATCAAATCAAATTATTCTCCTTTCTACATATAGTGCCCTAAATGAAAATCCCATTCTATAATTCCATTTTGATTCAACCAAAATTTCTTGAACACTTGTTAGGTCTAAATCTCTATACTGTGAGATAGGGAATTATGGCATTTTAAAATATGGCTGCAAATTCTTCAACATTCTTTTTCAAAAGATGGGGGTCTCTGTCCTCTTCCCTTGAATCTGTGTATGCTTATGATTGCTTGACCAAATAAAGCATGGTAGAGTTGATGCTCTATGACCTCTGAAGTTGAATTACACAAGGCCATGTGGTTTCCACCCTATTTCTAGAATACTTGTTCTTGAAACCTGAACAAACATGTAAAAAAGTCTGACTATTCTGAGGATGCTTTGCTGAAGAAATTATATGTGGGTGCTCTAGACCAGCTAAGCCCATCCTTTCCTCTGTTCCCATGAAGGTGCCAGACATGTAGATGAACCTTTTTTAGACATGGCAGACAAGTGCATTTACCAGCTAAATGTCACCAAATGATCTCTCTGAATAACACATGAAATAGAAGACTCACACATCTAAGCCTTGCCTGATTCCCTGATCCACAAAATCACTAGATATAATAAAATAGTTATTTTAAGCTACTAAGTTTTGGAGAGTTTGTTATAAGTCTATAGATAACTAGTATAGGATAACTAATTTAGATAATTAGTATTGTTCATTGAACATTAGATATTTATTGAGTACTCTGTGCAGGCACTACTCCTAGTCTTATGGCATACGGAGGGGAAGAAGATAACATAAACTGGTAAACAATCTGTGTGAAAAGTATTATGACAAAGATTAAGGAAGTTAAATGTATAGAGAAGTCACAGATGCAGTTTAATGTAAGATAGTCAGGAAAGTCTCTCTGGTATGATGACATTTGAGTAGAGACCTAAAATGAGTGAGTGAGTAAGCCACATTAAATTGTACCCATGCCTTCTCTATCCACTTAACCTGCTTTATTCTGTCACCTTACTTTTCACCCTCATATATTTATCAACTTATGTTTCCTCTCTCTTCAATATCTGGGAGATGAGTGGGAATATATCTGAAGGAAAGGCATACCAGGCAACAGGAATGGCAAGTACAGAGGCCTTTGAGTGAGAGCATACTTGGTGTTTCTAGGAACAGCAAAGAAGGTAGTGCAGCAGAAGAGTGAGGGGGAGAAGGTAGGAGGAACTGGAGTAAGAGATGTCCCTGTGGGCTGCAGCATGAAGGGTAGGCTCTAGGAAGAGCTTTGGGTTGTGCTTCAAGGGAGATGAAGAATCACTCTGGCTGCTTAATGGAAAAAATTAACTGTAGGGGAAAGAGTGGTTAGAGAGATCTGTTTGGAGAATGTTAAAGTGATCTACAAAGAGATAATAGTGCCTTAGACCAGGGTGGCAGCAGTGAGAAGTGGTCAGATTCTGGGTGTAGGTGTTTGGGTGTATGTGTTTGTGTATATGTCAATACACACATAATATGAGATTCACCAACATTTTTTAAAACTTTATTTTTGTAGAACAGTTGAGAGACAGCTATAGAGATTTACCATATTCTGCTTGCCCCTTCATAGCCTCCCCTACTATCAACACCACCCCCACCCCACCAAGAGTGACAGTTTTTTATAATTGATGAACCTACACTGACACATAATAGTCACCTAAAGTCTACAGTTTACATCACAGTTCACTCGTGGTGCTGTACATTCTAAGGGTTTGGACAATGCATGATGACTTGTCTCCTTCACTATAGTACCAGAAAGAGTATTTTTCAGTGCCCTAAAAATCCCCTGTGCTCTACCCAGTCATGCCTCCACCTCTACTCCCTGGTTCCCACTGATCCTTTTAAAACTTCCATAGTTTTGCCTTTTCGAGAATGTCATATTCTTGGAATTATACAATGGGTAGCATTTTCAGATTGGTTTCTTTCACTAAGTAATATGGATTTCAGCTTCCTCCAGTATTTTTGTGCTTTGATAGCTCATTTCTTTTTAGTGCTGAATAATATTCATTACCTGGAAATATCATAGTTTATTTATCCATTCACCTCTTGAAGGACATCTTTGTGGCTTCCATGTTTGGGCAACTATTAATAAAGCTACTGTAGACATATGTGTGCAGATTTTCCTGTGGACATAAGTTTTCAACTCATTTGGGTAAATAACGAGGAGTTCAATTGCTGGGTTGTATAGTAAGATTATGTCTAGCTTTGTAAGAAAGTGCCAAACTATATTCCAAAGTGACTGTTACATTTTTGCATTTGTATCAGCAACAAATGAAAAAGCTCTTGTTTCCACAGCCTTGTTGGCATCTGGTATTTTCAGATTTTTGGATTTTAGCTATTTTAGTAAATATGTATGGTATATCATGTTTTAATTTGCAACTTCCTAATGACATATAATGTTGAGCATTTTTCATAGACTTACTTACCTATTTCTTATTTATATGTTCTTTGGTAAGGTGTTCAGATCTTTTGCTCATTTTTTAATTGTATTGTTCATTTTTTTATTGTCAAGTTTTAAGAGTTCTTTGTATATTTTAGATAACAGTCCTTTATTAAATGTGTCTTTTGCAAAAAAATTCAGTCTGTGGCTTGTCTTCTCATTCTCTTTTGCAGAGCATAAGTTTTTAATTTTAATGAAATCCAACTTATAAATTATTTATTTCATGGATCAAGCATTTGGTGTTGTATCTAAAATGTTATCACCATACCCAAGGTCATCCAGGTTTTCTCCTATGTTATCTTCTAGGAGTTATGTAGTTTTACATTTTACATTTAGATCTGTGATCCATTTTGAGTTAATTTTTGTGAAGAGTGGAAGGTCTGTGTCTAGATTCATTTTTTTGCATATGGATGTCCAGGTACTCAAAAGCCATTTGTTGAAAAGTTAACATATTTTTAGTGTATAATACAGTATTGTTGACAATAAGCACAATGTTATGTAGCATATTTCTAGAACTTTTCATCTTGAAAGACTGAAACTTCATATTCATTGAACAGCAAGTCCCCATTTACCATTCCTCCCAGCTCCTGGCAACCATCATTCTACTTTTGTCTTCTATGATTTTGACTACTTTAGATATCCTATATAAATAGAATCATTGCAGTATTCGTCCTTCTGTGACTGGCTTATTTCATGTAGCATAATGTCCTCAAGGTTCATTCATGTTGTAGCATCTGATAGAATTTCCTTCTTTTTCTGGCAGAATAATATTCTTTATACACATACACACACATGCACAAACACTGCATTTTCTTTATCCATTACCTGTCCATGATATTTAGTTTGTTTCTACATTGTGGCTATTATGAATAATGCAGTAATGAACATGGGTGTGTAGCTATCACTCTGAGATACTGACTTCAATTATTTTGGGTAAATACTCAAAGTAGGATTGCTGAATTATATGATAGTTCTGTTTTTATTTTTTTCAAGACTCTCCATACTGTTTTCCATAGTGGCTGCAACATGTATATTCCCATGAACAGTGCACAAGGGTCCCAGTTCCTGCACATCCTCACCAACACTTGTTATTTTGTTTTTTGTTTTTTTAATAATGAATATTCTAACAGGTATGAAATGATATTTCATTGTGGTTATAATTTGCATTTCCCTGATGATAAGTGATGTTGAATATCTTTTCATGTACCTGCAGCCATTTGTACATCTTCTTTTAAGAAATATCTAAATCCTTTTTCCATTTTTAATCGATCTTTTTTTTTTAATGAATTGTAGGAGTTCTTTATACATTTGACACTTGAAAAGCACAGATTTTAACTGTGAAGGTCCATTTATACATTGGTTTTTTTCAATAAATACATTGGAAATGTTTTTGGAGACTTGCAACAATTTGAAAAAACATTTTCTTTTCTCTAGCTTATTGTATTGTAAAAAGAAAGTATATGAAGGTGGCGGCATGAGAGGTGAGACACAGAACTCCTCCCAAAACCACAGATAGTGACAAAATATAGTTAATACAAATAACCCTAAAATAGCAACAGGAAAGAAGGCTGCAACAGACTGCATACAGACCTCACGAACAGAGCAGACCTCACAAAACAGGGTAACGTATGAAAGCCTTGAACCGGCAAGACCCGAGCCCTTCCCCGACCCGAGCTCACTGACAGAAGGAAGAGAAATGGAGCAGGGAGGGGGTGGAAGCCTAGAACTGCTGAACACCCAGCCCTGGAGGTCTGCTTTGCGAGCAGAAACCTACACTATGTGATGATCTGGAGGATGGGGAACTGGGACAGGCGGAGTGCTTGAGAGACAGATTTCGGCCATTTGTGGAGGATGGGATCCACACCCGGCTGCTCTGGGACTAAGGAAAGGCAGGCAAGCTGACAGGCTTCCTAGCATCGAGAGGGTTGCTGAAGGGCAGGGTTTACACAGAGCTTGCTGCTTGGGAGAAGGGATAGGGGGACAAGGTTGTCTGGGGGTGCTCTGCCCAGCAGATTGGGAACTTTGAAGTGCGTCAGGCGCTCCAACCCCTGTCTGGCTGCTCAGCTCCGAGGCCCCCCACTGCATGCAGCCTGCCAAGCCTTCCTACTGGCCTGCAGGCACCTGTTGGCAAACCGGCAGTCACTGCCCTGTCGTCAGGTCAGTCAGAGGGAGGCCCTGCCTACAACAGCTAGGGACACAGAGCAAGAGGCTTACATATGTGTGCTCAGCCCACTGGCTCTCATATGGGAGAGAGGCACTGCAGGCGGGATTCAGGAAACAGCTCTTTCTTCCCCACAGGCACCAGCTCTGCTCCCCTACGACCCCCAACTTCACTCTAGGGGCTGAGGAGCTCCAGAGACTGGAGTTTCTGAGCACTACAGGGCACCACACAGAAATATGAAATGTCAAAAGAATATGGTTCAGACGAAAATCTCACAAACCCCAGAAAAAAGGCAAATGAAACAACTCACCAGTCTTCCTGAAGACAGTTCAAAATAAAAATCATAAACACTCTTATGGAGGTACAGAAAAATATTCAAGAACTCATGAACGAATTTAAGATGGAGATTCAACCATTAAGAAATTCCATATCTGAAATGAAACATACAATGGAGGGATTTAAAAGCAGATTAGATGTAGTAGAAGAGACGATAAATGGAATAGAAATTAGAGAAGAGGAACACAAATAAGCTGAGGAATACAGAGAAAAAAGAATCTCTAAGAATGAAGGAGTATTGAGAGAACTGTGTGACCAATCCAAACGGAACAATATTCATATAATAGGGATACCAGAAGAAGAAGAGAGAAAAAGGGATAGAAAGTGTCATTGAGGAGGTATTTGCTGAAAACTTCCCCAGTCTGGGAAAGGAGATAGTCTCTCCAGCCATGGAGATGCACAGATGTCCCAACACAAGGGATCCAAGGAAGACAACATCAAGACATATAATAATTAAAATGGCAAAGATCAAGGATAAAGACAGACTTTTAAAAGCAGCTAGAGAGAGAAAAAAGATCACATACAAAGGAAAACCCATCAGGCTATCATCATATTTCTCAACAGAAACTTTACAGGCCAGAAGGGAGTGGCATGATATATTTAATGCAATGAGGCAGAAGGGCCTTGAACCAAGAATATTCTACCCAGCATGGTTATCATTTAAATTTGAAGGAGTGATTAAACAATTTTCAAATTCCATTCACAATTGCATGCAAAAGAATAAAATACGCAGGAATAAAACTAACCAAGGGAGTGAAAGACCTATACTCTAAAAACTACAAGGCACTCATGACAGAAATTAAAGAAGATATCAATAAATGGAAACACATCCTGTGCTCATGGATAGGAAGAATTAATATTGTCAAAATGGCCATCCTGCCTAAAGCAATCTACAGATTCAGTGCAATCCCTATCAAAATACCAACAGCATTGTTCAATGAACTAGAGCAAATAGGTCTAAAATTCATATGGAACCTCAAAAGACCCCAAATAGCCAAAGCAATCCTGACAAGGAAGAATAAAGCGGAGAGAATTACGCTCCCTCACTTCAAGCTCTACTACAAAGCCAGAGTAATCAAGACAATTTGGTGCTGGCACAAGAACAGACCCATAGACAAATGGAACAGGCTAGAGAGCCCAGATATAAACCCAAACATATATAGTCAATTAATATATGATAAAGGAGCCATGGATATACAATAGGGAAATGACAGCCTCTTCAACAGCTGGTGTTGGCAAAACTGGACAGCTATATTTAACAGAATAAAACTGGATTACTGTCTAACCCATACACAAAAGTAAACTCAAAATGGATCAAAGACCTGAATGTAAGTCATGAAACCATAAAACTCTTAGAAAAAAACATAGGCAAAAATCTCTTGGACATAAACATGAGCAACTTCTTCATGAACATATCTCCCCAGGCGAGGGAAACAAAAGCGAAAATGAACAAGTGGGACCGTATCACACTAAAAAGCTTCTGTACAGCAAAGGACACCATCAGTAGAACAAAAAGACATCCTACAGTAAAGGAGAATATATTCATAAATGACATATCCAATAAGGGGTTGACATCCAAATTATATAAAGAGCTCACGCACCTCAACAAACAAAAAGCAAATAAGCCAGTTAAAAAATGGGCCGAGGATCTGAACAGACACTTCTCCAAAGAAGAAATTCATGTGGCCAACAGGCACATGAAAAGATGCTCCACATAGCTAATCATCAGAGAAATGCTCATAAAAACCACAATGACATATCATGTCACCTCACACAAGTTAGAATGGCCACCATCCAAAAGACAAACAACAACAAATGTTGGTGATGATGTGGAGAAAGGGGAACCCACCTGCACTGCTCTTGGGAATGTAAATTAGTTCAACCATTGTGGAAAGCAGTTCCTTAAAAAACTCAAAATAGAAATACCATTTGACCCAGGAATTCCACTACTAGGAATTTACCCTAAGAATGCAGCAGTGGAGTTTGAAAAAGACATATGCACCCCTATGTTTATCACAGCACTATTTACAATAGCCAAGAAATGGAAACAACCTGAGTGTCTGTCAGTAGATGAATGGATAAAGAAGATGTGATATATATACACAATGGAATATTATTCAGCCATAAGAAGAAAACAAATCCTACCGTCTGTAACAACATGGATGGAGCTAGAGGGTATTATGCTCAGTGAAATAAGTCAGGGGGAGAAAGACAAGTATCAAATGATTTCACTCATCTGTGGAGTATAAGAACAAAGAAAAAACTGAAGGAACAAACAGCAGCAGACTCACAGAACACAAGAATGGGCTAACAGTTACCAAAGGGAATGGGACTGGGGAAGATGTGTGGAGAGGGAGGGATGAGGGGGAGAAAGGGGTATTACAATTAGCACACATAATGTAGCTGGTGGGGATACAGGGAAGGCAGTATAACACAGAGAAGACGAGTAGTGATTCTATAGCACCTTACTACGCTGATGGACAGTGACTGTAATGGGGTATGTGGTGGGGACTTGATAATAGGGGAAGTCTCGTAATCATAATCTTGCTCGGGTATTTGTACATTAATAATACCAAATATGTATGTATGTATAGTATACATATAACATACAAAATATGTGTTTATCAACTGTTTATATTATTGGTAAGGCTTCCAGTCAACAGTAGGGTATTAGTAGTTATGTTTTGGGGGAGTCAAAAGTTGCATGTTTATTTTCCACTATGAAGGGGGTTGACATCCCAAATTTCTGCATTATTCAAGGGTCAACTGTACATTTTAGATCTTAATCCCTTATTGGACATATGGTTCCTGTATTTTCTCTCATTCTGTAGGATGCCTTTTCACTCTGTTGACTGTTTCCTTTGCTGTATAAAAACTTTTTAGTTTAATATGACCCCATTCGTCTAATTTTGTGCATGTTGTCTGTGTTTTTGGTGTCATAACCAAGAAATCATTGCTAAGACCAATGTCAGTCAGCTATTCCCCTATTATTTTTTCTAAGTTTTATAGTTTCAGGTCTTATATTTAAGTTTTCAATCCATTTCAAGTTGATGTTTGTGTGTGTAAGATAAGATCCAATTTCATTCTTTTGCATGTGGATATCCAGTTTTCCCAAGCACCATTTGTTGAAGAAACTGTCTTTTCCCCATTGTGTATTCTTGACCCAAGATCATATGCTGGAGCTCATTTGACTATATGCATAGATTTATTTCTGGGCTTTCTGCTCTGTTCCACTTGTCTATGTTTATGAGAATATCATACTGTTTTGATTACTATAGCTTTTTTTATACTTTATTTTGGTATCATTAATCTACAATTACATGTGCAATGTTATGATTATTAAACTACCCCCTTCATCAGGTCCCCACCACCAACTCCATTACAGTCACTGTCCATCAGCATAGTGAGATGCTATAGAATCATTACTTGTCTTCTCTTGAGTTGTACAGCCCTCCCCGCGCCGCCCCCAACATTACATCTGCTAATTGTACTGCCCCTTTATCCCCCTTGTCCCTCCCTTCCCACCCATCCTCTTCAGTTCCTTTCCCTTTGTTAACTGTTACTCTGTTCTTGGGTTCTGTAAGTTTGCTGCTGTTTTGTTCCTTCAGTTTTTTCTTTGTTCTTATACTCCACATATGAGTGAAATCATTTGATACTTGTCTTTCTCTGCCTGGTTTATTTCACTGAGCATAATACCCTCTAGCTCCATCCATGTTCTTGCAAATAGGATTTGTTTTCTTCTTACGGCTGAATAATATTCCATTGTGTATATGTACCACCTCTTCTCTATACATTCATCTACTGATGGACACTTAGGTTGCTTCCGTTTTTTGGCTATTGTAAATAGTGCCATGATAAACATAGGGGTGCATCTGTCTTTTTCAAATTGGGCTGCTGCATTCTTAGGGTAAATTCCTAGGAGTGGGATTCCTGGGTCTAACGGTATTTCTATTTTGAGTTTTTTGAGGAACCTCCATACAGCTTTCCACAATGGTTGAACTAATTTGCATTCCCCCCAGCAGTGTCAGAGGGTTCCCTTTTCTCCACATCCTCACCAACATTTGCTGTTGTTTGTCTTTTGGATGGTGGCCATCCTAACTGATGTGATGTGAGGTGATATCTCATTGTGGTTTTAATTTTCATTTCTCTGATGATTAGCTATGTGGAGCATCTTTTCATGTGCCTGTTGGCCACATGAATTTCTTCTTTGGAGAAGTGTCTATTCATGTCTGCTGCCCGTTTCCTAATTGGATTATTTGCTTTTTGTTTGTTGAGGTGCGTGAGCTCTTTATATAATTTGGATGTCAACCCCTTATTGGATATGTCATTTATGAATATATTCTCCTTTACTGTAGGATGTCTTTTTGTTCTACTGATGGTGTCCTTTGCTGTACAGAAGCTTTTTAGTGTGATACGGTCCCACTTGTTCATTTTTGCTTTTGTTTCCCTCGCCTGAGTAGATATGTTCATGAAGAAGTTGTTCATGTTTATGTCCAAGAGATTTTTGCCTATGTTTTTTTCTAAGAGTTTTATGGTTTCATGACTTACATTCAGGTCTTTGATCCATTTTAAGTTTACTTTTGTATAAGGAGTTAAACAGTAGTCCAGTTTCATTCTCTTACATGTAGCTGTCCAGTTTTGTCAACACCAGCTGCTGAAGAGGCTGCCATCTCCCCATTGTATATCTAAGGCTCCTTTATCATATATTAATTGACTGTATATGTTTGGGTTAATGATTGGATTTTCTATTCTGTTCCACTGGTCTGTGGGTCTGTTTTTGTGCCAATACCAAATTGTCTTGATTACTCTGGCTTTGTAGTAGAGCTTGAAGTCAGGGAGCATAATTCCCCGTTTTATTCCTCCTTCTCAGGATTGCTTTGGCTATTCGGGGTCTTTTGTGGTGCCATATGAATTTTAGAATTATTTGTTTGAGTTCATTGAAGAAAGCTGTTGGTATTTGGATAGGGATTGCGTTAAATCTGTAGACTGTTTTAGGTAGTATAGCCATTTTTACAATAATTATTCTTCATAGCCAAGACCATGGGATGAATTTCCATTTGTTAGTGTCCTCTTTAATTTCTCGTAGGAGTGTCTTGTAGTTTTCAGGGTATAGGTCTTTCACTTCCTTGGTTAGGTATATTCCTAGTTATTTTATTCTTTTTGATGCAATTGTGAATGGAACTGTTTTTCTGATTTCTCTTTCTGTTAGTTCATCGTTACTGTATAGGAAAGCAACAGATTTCTGTGTTTTAATTTTGTATCCTGCAACTTTGCTGAATCCAGATATTAGTTCTAGTAGTTTTGGAGTGGAGTCTTTAGGGTTTTTTATGTACAATATCATGTCACCTGCATATAGTGACAATTTGACTTCTTCTTTACCAATCTGGATGCCTTGTATGTCTTTGTTTTGTCTGATTGCCATGGCTAGGACCTCCAGTACTATGTTGAATAACAGTGGAGAGAGTGGGCATCCCTGTCTTGTTCCCGATCTTAGATGAAAAGCTTTCAGCTTCTCGCTGTTAAGTATGATGTTAGCTGTGGGTTTGTCGTATATGACCTTTATGATGTTGAGGTACTTGCCCTCTATACCCATTTTCTTGAGAGTTTTAATCAGGAATGGATGTTGAATTTTGTCAAATGCTTTTTCAGCATCTATGGAGATGATCATGTGGTTTTTGTTCTTCTTTTTGTTGATGTGGTGGATGATGTTGATGGATTTTCGAATGTTGTACCATCCTTGCATCCCTGGGATGAATCCCACTTGATCATGGTGTATGATCCTCTTGATGTATTTTTGAATTCGGTTTGCTAATATTTTGTTGAGTATTTTTGCATCTACGTTCATCAGGGATATTGGTCTGTAATTTTCTTTTTTGGTGAGGTCTTTGCCAGGTTTTGGTATTAGAGTGATGCTGGCTTCATAGAATAAGTTTGGAAGTATTCCCTCCTCTTCTATTTTTTGGAAAACTTTAAGGAGAATGGGTGTTATTTCTTCTCTATATGTCTGGTAGAATTCAGAGGTGAATCCATCAGGCCCGGGGGTTTTGTTCTTGGGTAGTTTTTTGATTACCGATTCAATTTTGTTGCTGGTGATTGGTCTGTTTAGTTTTTCTGTTTCTTGTTTGGTCGGTCTTGGAAGGTTGTATTTTTCTAAGAAGTTGTCCATTTCTTCTAGGTTTTCTAGCTTGTTATAGATTCTCATAATATTCTCTTATAATTCTTTGTATTTCTTTGGGGTCTGTCGTTATTTTTCCTTTCTCATTTCTGATTCTGTTTATGTGTGTAGGTTCTCTTTTTCTCTTAATGAGTCTGGCTAGGGGTTTATCTATTTTGTTTATTTTTTCAAAGAACCCGCTCTTGGTTTCATTGATTTTTTTTCTATTGTTTTATTCTTCTCAATTTTATTTATTTCTTCTCTGATCTTTGTTATGTCCCTCTTTCTGTTGACTTTGGGCCTCATTTGTTGTTCTTTTTCCAATTTCAGTAATTGTGTCTTTAGACTATTCATTTGGGAATGTTCTTCCTTCTTTAAATAGGCTTGGATTGCAATATACTTTCCTCTTAGAACTGCCTTTAGTGCGTCCCACAGAAGTTGTGGCTTTATGTTATTGTTGTCTTTAGTCTCCATATATTCTTTGATTTCTGTTTTGATTTGGTTGTTAACCCATTGATTAATTAGGAGAATGTTGTTAAGTCTCCATGTATTTGTGAGCTTTTTTGTTTTCTTTCTAACATTTATTTCTGGTTTTATACCTTTGTGATCTGAGAAGTTGGTTGGTAGGATTTCAATATTTTTGAATTTACTGAGGTTCTTTTTGTGACCTAGTATGTGGTCTATTCTGGAAAATGTTCCATGTGTTCTTGAGAAGAATGTGTATCCTGTTGCTTTTGGGTGTAGAGTTCTGTAGATGTCTGTTAGGTCCATGTGTTTTAGTGTGTTGTTCAGTGCTTCTGTGTCTTTACTTATTTTCTGTCTGGTTCATCTGTCTTATGCAGTGAGTGGTGTGTTGAAATCTGCTAAAATTACTGCATTGCTTTCTGTTTCCTCCTTTAATTATGTTAGTATTTGTTTCACATATGCCAGCGCGCCTGTGTTGGGTGCATATATATTTCAAATGGTTATATCCTCTTGTTGGATTGACCTGTTTATCATTATGTAATGTCCTTCTTTATCTGTTGCTACTTTCTTCGTTTTGAAGTCTATTTTGTCTGATACAGGTACTGCAACACCTGCTTTTTTCTCCTTGTTGTTTGCATGAAATATCTTTTTCCATCTCTTCACCTTTAGTCTGTGTACATCTTTGGGTTTGAGGTGAGTCTCCTCTAAGCAGCATATATGTAGGTCTTGCTTTATTATCCATTCTGTTACTCTGTGTCTTTTGAGTGGTGCATTCAGTCCATTTACATTTAAGGTGATTTTCAATAGATATGTACTTATATTGCCATTGCTGTCTTTAGATTCGTGGTTACCAAAGGTTCAAGGGTAGCTTCTCTACTATCTAACAGTCTAACTTAACTTTCTTGTTACGTTATTGTAAACATAGTCTGATCTTTCTTTATTTCTCTCCCTTCTTATTCTTCCTCCTCCATTCTTTATATACTAGGTGTTTTTTTCTTTGCCTTTAGTTAATATTTTGATGGTGTGCTTTCTTTGCTATGATTTTATTTTCTCTGGTGACCTCTTTTTAGCCTTTGGAGTGCTTCCATCTAGAGATGTCCCTTTAAGATATCCTGAAGAGGTGGTTTATGGGAGGCAAATTCCCTTAGCTTTTGCTTGTCTGGAAATTGTTTAATCCCTTTCTCAAATTTAAATGATAATCATGCTGGATACAATATTCTTGGTACGAGGCCCTTCTGTTTCATTACGTTAAATATATCATGCCATTCTCCTCTGGCCTGTAAGGTTTCTGTTGGGAAGTCTGATTATAGTCTGATGGGTTTTCCTTTGTAGGTGATCTTTTTTCTCTCTCTAGCTGCCTTTAATACTCTGTCCTTATCTTTGATCTTTGCTATTTAATTATTATGTGTCTTGGTGTTGTCTTCCTTGGGTCCCTTGTGTTGGGAGATCTGTGGGCTTCCGTGGACTGTGAGACTATTTCCTTCCCCAGCACGGGGAAGTTTTCAGCAATTATTTATTCAAAGACACTTTCTATCCCTTTTTCTCTCTCTTCTTCCTCTTGTACCCCTATAGTGCGAATATTGTTGCATTTGGATTGGTCACACAGTTCTCTTAATGTTCTATCATTCCTAGAGATCCTTTTATCTCTCTCTGCCCCAGCTTCTCAGTATTCCTGTTCTGATTTCTATTCCATTAACCATCTCATGCATCTCATCCAGTCTGCTGCTAAGCCCGTCTATCACTTATCTGATTTCTGCATTGTGTTTCCTCACTTCCCTCACTTCCTCCCTCTCCTCTTGCATATTTCTCTGTAGATCCATCAGCATGGTTATGACTTTTATTCTGAATTCTTTTTCCGGAAGATTGTGCATTTCTATCCCTTCATTCTCCCTCTCTGGTGTTGTCTGGGTCTGCGTGAGCTTCGTCTTTAACCGTATTCGTCTGTCTTTTCATGGTGATAGAAGTGGTTGCTGGTTGGTGCCACGTATGTCAGCTGTGCTCTTTAAGACTTTTAAACAGAGAAAAAAAGAAAAAAAAGGGAAAAGAAAGAAAAGAAAAAAACAAAAACAAAAAAATGCCCACCAGGAGTAGATTCTGTGAGGATGCTGTAGGTGGCGCTGCTGCTCCGCCATTCCGCAGCTGCAGCCACGCTACTCCACAGGGCCCGTTGTAGCTCTGACCGGGGCGGGAATGAATGGGAGGCTGCTGATCTGTGTCTGAAGTCTCAGTGCGGCTAGTTTTTCCCACTCGCCAGCCAAGGGGTCCGAAATTCCCCAGGACTCCCAGCCTGCTCGTCTGAGTGTGCTGGGACGATCCTGCTCCTCCATTGGACCCCTGTCTCTTTAAAACCGCTAAAAAGGTGCACGCCTTTCTTTTGTCCCAGGGAGCGGCTGAGAGGACCCGGGTGCATTTCCCGGCTCAGATCCTGCACCTGTGACTCTCCAATCTCTGATACACCATGCGATGTGTGTCAGCGCTCCCGGCGCAGGTCACCAGGGCTGGTTATTTCGCCGGCCTGTTCTTCCACTCCTTTCCCACTCTGAATCATCTCCTCCTGCCGGTGCGCTGGGGTGGGGGAGTGCTTGGGTCCCCCCGTGTCGCAGTTCCGTATCTTACCCACTTCACAGGGTTCTGTGTCCTCTCAGGTGTAGCTGCAGGCTGGGTGCCGTCCTGTATCTTCTGGTCTCTCTTTTAGGAATAGTTGTATTTGTTGTATTTTCATAAATATATATGGTTTTGAGAGGAGATTTCCGCTGCCCTGCTCACACCGCCATCTTCCCAGAAGTGATTACTATTACTTTATTTATATGTTTTGAAATCAGGAAATGTAAATCTTCCATTGTAAATCTTTGTTCTTTTTTCTCAGTATTTCTTTGGCTATTCAGAGTCCTTTGTGGTTCCATATGAAATAGTATTTTTTTAATTCTGTAAAAAAGGGCCATTGGGATTTTAATAGGGATGCACTGAATCTGTAGATCATTTTGGGAACTGTGAGCATTTTAATAATATTAAGTCTCCAATCCATGAACACAGGGTGTCTTTTCACTTGTTTGTGCCTTCTTCAATTTCTTTCAACAGTGTTGTGTAGTTTTCAATGTACCAGTCTTTTTCCTCATTGGTTAAGTTTATTTGTAAGTATTTCATTCTTTTTTGATGCTGTTGTCAATGAGATTGTTTTCCCAATTTCCTTTTTGTGTTGTTGTATAAAAATCCAACAGATTTTGTATCCTTCTACTTCACTGAATCATCAGAGTGAATGCGCTTTAAAGCCATAGGCCCTGAGAAGAACATTAGGAATGAGTGTAAAGAGGAAAGAAGCCCAAGGCCTGATTCCACATTGAAGGTCAGGAAGATCAGAAGTCACCAGCAAAGGCCTCTTGAGACGAGGATGCAGGGAAGGCCAAGGAGACAGAGAAGGAGTTGTGCTACAGATACTAAGTGGAGTGTTTCAAGTGGGGTCTACAAAGATTAAATAACCTTCCCAGGTCACAAAGCTAGTCAGAGTTGCAGCTAACATCCAAACTGATAGTCAGATGCTAGAATTCATGCTCTCAATTTCTGTGCTCCAGCACCCAAATTACAATAATATGGTGATGTACCCTTCGTATCCTTCAACAGCACAACTCTGCACGGAGTTATAAAGGCTTTACAATAATCCATTTATTCCTGTTTTCCATCATTTTACAGAAGAGGAACCTGAGAAACAGACATTATGTGCAAAGTCACAGAGTGTTTTGGGGCACTTTGAACTCGGCTGTCTGGGCCCAGAGTCTGTATTTGTAGCTGGTACCATGGCTGTCTGCCAAGAATTCTCACCTGCCTATGTAACTGTAGCAGCCTCCGGGATCATATCTTATGAGGTTGAATAAGGAAGCTCAAGAAGCAAATCAGGACCTGTGATTAGAAGAAGCAAAGAAAACTTAGCTATGGCCATTTGACTTTTTGCTCTGTCCATATTTATCTTTGTGCTTTCCAGTTTCAAATAAGCTGATGAAGTGCCATGTGCCTTTCTTCAAGCTTGAAAAAAGTACTTGCTAACTTGCTTTGTTCTTTCTCCCCCTGTAGTATGACTGAAAGCCAAATGTAATACTGCTTTTTATTTATCAAGGTCACCAAAATATGATCACGTAGGTTGAATCTCATTAGTGATTTTAATTTAGCTCCTCTTCAAAGTTAAACATAGGAAGGAAGTTCTTGCATCTGAAAAAGATTTGCTGCTGGAAACTGTACTGCCTGGAATAATAGGTTACAACTGTGTTTCTTTTAGAATTTGCCCTGAATTTACTGTAAGAGGAGCCAGAGGCTCCTTCAGATGTACTAATGCCTTCAGATGTCTGTTTTGAGTTGCTTTTTTTTACCACTGTCACTTGTTTTTCCTGGACATGACCTCTGCCCCTCAACATAGGAGGCCCTCTGAGCTTTTTCTGGCCACCTTACAGATTCCAGCCTTTGTTTCCAAAGTAAGGTTGTTCATTACACTTCTGAAAAAATAGCCTGATGCCAGCAGGTGGGGCCATCATCCTGACCCAGGCAGAATCCACCTGGCACTTCATTCCCCAGTTTTGCCTGTGCTTCTCTCTTTAGTACACCTGTTTTGATCTGAAAAATCTGAGACTTCCCTTATCTTTATTTTGGTTTAAGTTTTCAAAAGTCCGGAACCAAGATTCCGAGAGGACAGTAGTTCTGAGACCTGATCGTCAGCAAAGTAGGCATTAATCACAGTCATTGTCACTTCGTATCTGCACAGAGATGTTAAAAGAAGTCTCCACTGGCCAACTGGAGCCCTGTCCCCAGCCTTTGCCAACCATCTCACCATATGCTGCTGGCCTAGGTCAGAGGAGATGGGTGCCTGGAAGGACGGCAGTTGAAGGGGATGCTGAACATTTGTGAAAGTTACAGCCTGAAAAACTTTTTTTTAACATTTCTTGCAAGACAAGTCAAGTAATGAAAGTATTTGATTACTTATTCTACTTCTTACAAGCTTATATGTATATTCAGGTTTTTATTCATCGTGAGTCAATTTTGAAAAAGTATGTATAGTGTACTAGAAAGATTCATTATCTAAGTTTTCAAATTTGTGGGCATATTTTATATTTTATATTTTATTTTTTTTTTCACCTTTTTTTTAATATAATTTATTTTATTATCATTAATTTACAATTACATGTGCAATATTACGATTATTAAACTACCCCTTCATCAGGTCCCCCCCACCAACCCCATTACAGTCACTGTCCATCAGCGTAGTGAGATGCTATAGAATCACTACTTGTCTTCTCTGAGTTGTACTGCCCTCCCCGTGCCCCCCCAACATTACATCTGCTAATCGTAATGCCCCTTTTTCCCTCTTATCCCTCCCTTCCCGCCCATTTTCCCCAGTCCCTTTCCCTTTGGTAACTATTAGTCCGTTCTTGGGTTCTGTGAGTCTGCTGCTGTTTTGTTCCTTCAGTTTTTTTCTTTGTTCTTATACTCCACATATGAGTGAAATCATTTGATACTTGTCTTTTTCGGCTTGGCTTATTTCACTGAGCATAATGCCCTCTAGCTCCATCCATGTTGTTGCAAATGGTAGGATTTGTTTTCTTCTTATGGCTGAATAATATTCCATTGTGTATATGTACCACCTCTTCTTTATCCATTCATCTACTGATGGACACTTAGGTTGCTTCCATTTCTTGGCTATTGTAAATAGTGCTGCAATAAACATAGGGGTGCATCTGTCCTTTTCAAATTGGGCTGCTGCATTCTTAGGGTAAATTCCTAGGAGTGGAATTCCTGGGTCAAATGGTATTTCTATTTTGAGTTTTTTGAGGAACCTCCATACTGCTTTCCACAATGGTTGAACTAATTTGCAGTCCCACCAGCAGTGTAGGAGGGTTCCCTTTTCTCCACATCCTCGCCAACATTTGTTGTTGTTTGTGTTTTGGATGTTGGCCATCCTCACTGGTGTGAGGTGATATCTCATTGTGGTTTTAATCTGCATTTCTCTGATGATTAGCGATGTGGAGCATCTTTTCATGTGCCTGTTGGCCATCTGAATTTCTTCTTTGGAGAAGTGTCTATTCATGTCCTCTGCCCATTTCTTAATTGGATTATTTGCTTTCTGTTTGTTAAGGTGCATGAGTTCTTTATATATTTTGGATGTCAACCCTTTATCAGATACGTTTTTTATGAATATATTCTCCCATACTGTAGGATGTCTTTTTGTTCTACTGATGGTGTCCTTTGCTGTACAGAAGCTTTTCAGCTTGATATAGTCCCACTTGTTCATTTTTGCTTTTGTTTCCCTTGCCCGGGGAGATATGTTCATGAAGAAGTTGCTCATGTTTATGTCCAAGAGATTTTTGCCTATGTTTTTTTCTAAGAGTTTTATGGTTTCATGACTTACATTCAAATCTTTGATCCACCTTGAGTTTACCTTTGTGTATGGGGCTAGACAGTACTCCAGTTTCATTCTCTTACATGTAGCTGTCCAGTTTTTCCAACACCAGCTGCTGAAGAGGCTGTCATCTCCCCATTGTATATCCAAGGCACTTTTATCAAATATTAATTGACTGTATATGTTTGGGTTAATGTTTGGATTTTCTATTCTGTTCCACTGGTCTGTGGGTCTGTTTTTGTGCCAATACCAAATTGTCTTGATTACTGTGGCTTTGTAGTAGAGCTTGAAGTCAGGGAGTGTAATTCCCCCTGTTTTATTCCTCCTTCTCAGGATTGCTTTGGCTATTCGGGGTCTTTTGTGGTTCCATATGAATTTTAGAATTATTTGTTCCAGTTCATTGAAGAAAGCTGTTGGTAGTTTGATAGGGATTGCATTGAATCTGTAGATTGCTTTAGGTAGTATAGCCATTTTGACAATATTTATTCTTCCTAGCCAAGAGCATGGGATGCATTTCCATTTGTTAGTATCCTCTTTAATTTCTCTTAGGAGTGTCTTGTAGTTTTCAGAGTACAGGTCTTTCACTTCCTTCGTTAGGTTTATTCCTAGGTATTTTATTCTTTTTGATGCAATTGTGAATGGAATTGTTTTCTGATTTCTCTTTCTGTTAGTTCATCATTAGTGTATAGGAAAGCAACAGATTTCTGTGTGTTAATTTTGTATCCTGCAACTTTGCTGAATTCAGATATTAGTTCTAGTAGTTTTGGAATGGAATCTTTAGGGTTTTTATGTACAGTATCATGTCATCTGCAAATAGTGACAATTTGACTTCTTCTTTACCAATCTGGATGCCTTGTATGTCTTTGTTTTGTCTGATTGCTGTGGCTAGGACCTCCAGTACTATGTTGAATAACAGTGGAGAGAGTGGGCATCCTTGTCTTGTTCCCGATCTTAGATGAAAAGCTTTCAGCGTCTCGCCGTTAAGTATGATGTTAGCTGTGGGTTTGTCATATATAGCCTTTATGATGTTGAGGTACTTGCCCTCTATACCCATTTTGTTGAGAGTTTTAATCAGGAATGGATGCTGAATTTTGTCAAATGCTTTTTCAGCATCTATGGAGATGATCATGTGGTTTTTCTTCTTCTTTTGTTGATGTGGTGGATGATGTTGATGGATTTTCGAATGTTGTACCATCCTTGCATCCCTGGGATGAATCCCACTTGATCATGGTGTATGATCCTCTTGATGTATTTTGAATTCGATTTGCTAATATTTTGTTGAGTATTTTTGCATCTACGTTCATCAGGGATATTGGTCTGTAATTTTCTTTTTTGGTGAGGTCTTTGCCCGGTTTTGGTATTAGAGTGATGCTGGCTTCATAGAATGAGTTTGGAAGTATTCCCTCCTCTTCTATTTTTTGGAAAACTTTAAGGAGAATCGGTGTTATTTCTTCTCTATATGTCTGGTAGAATTCAGAGGTGAATCCATCAGGCCCAGGGGTTTTGTTCTTGGGTAGTTTTTTGATTACCAATTCGATTTCGTCACTGGTGATTGGTCTGTTTAGTTTTTCTGTTTCTTGCTTGGTCAGTCTTGGAAGGTTGTATTTTTCTAAGAAGTTGTCCATTTCTTCTATGTTTTCCAGCTTGTTAGCATATAGATTCTCATAATATTCTCTTATGATTCTTTGTATTTCTGTGGGTCTGTCGTGATTTTTCCTTTCTCATTTCTGATTGTGTTTATGTGTGTAGATTCTCTTTTTCTCTTAATGAGTCTGGCTAGGGGTTTATCTATTTTGTTTATTTTTTCAAAGAACCAGCTCTTGGTTTTATTGATTTTTTCTATTGTTTTATTCTTCTCAATTTTATTTATTTCTTCTCTAATCTTTATTATGTCCCTCCTTCTGGTGACTTTGGGCCTCATTTGTTCTTCTTTTTCCAATTTCAGTAATTGTGTCTTTAGCCTATTCATTTGGGAATATTCTTCCTTCTTTAAATAGGCCTGGATTGCAATATACTTTCCTCTTAGAACTGCCTTTGCTGCGTCCCACAGAAGTTGTGGCTTTGTGTTGTTGTTGTCATTAGTCTCCATATATTCTTTGATTTCTGTTTTGATTTGGTCGTTAACCCATTGATTAATTAGGAGAGTGTTGTTAAGTCTCCATGTATTTGTGAGCCTTTTTGATTTCTTTCTAAAATTTATTTCTAGTTTTATACCTTGGTGATCTGAGAAGTTGGTTGGTAGGATTTCAATATTTTTGAAATTACTGAGGTTCTTTTGTGGCCTAGTATGTGGTCTATTCTGGAAAATGTTCCATGTGCACTTGAGAAGAATGTGTATCCTGTTGCTTTTGGGTGTAGAGTTCTGTAGATGTCTGTTAAGTCCATCTGTTCTAGTGTGTTGTTCAGTGCCTCTGTCTTTACTTTCCCCGACATTTTCTGTCCTGGTTGATCCGTCCTCTGGAGTGGTGGTGTGTTGATGTCTCCTAAGATGAATGCATTGCTGTCTATTTCCTCCTTTAATTCTGTTAGTATTGTCTCACGCAATGCTTGGCGCTCCTGTGTTGGGTGCATATATGTATAATGGTTATATCTTCTTGTTGGACTGACC
>JAVSCE010020278.1:0-50684 GCA_032199065.1 Smutsia gigantea | reverse complement strand
GCACTGTCCCTGAAGTAAATGTTCTCAAAAAATCCCCAAACAACAAAATTGAAGATGAATCTGATCACACCTTAAATGTAACTACCAATTTATAGAAACACAGGGACAGAGATGCCACAAGGAGGAAGTTAGTGAACTCCAGATTAGGAAGTTCTGCAGTAAAACGATAAATAAAGTTCCTTTAAAGCAAAACAAAAAAGAAGAAAAGATGCAGAGAAGAAGCCTACACTTTAAAAGGGGATTTAAGAGACTCACAACCAAGTCTAATGTTTGGATCGAAATTCAAGCTAATTAAAAAGAAAATACAATAATATTTATAGGCTGTGCTATATGGAATAAAAGCCCCCTCTGGAGAAGTCGACACCTTAATTCTGGGAACCTGGGACTGTGTCCTCTCACAAGGCAAAGGGACTTGGCAGATGCATTTGAGTTCCTGCTCTCAGGATGCAGAGGCATGCTGGGTTGGCCAGGTGGCCTCTAGGTAAGTCAAAGAAAGAGGCAGGAGGGTCAGAGAGAGGCTTGAAGATGCCACAAGCCTGGTAGAAGAATGAGTCACAAGCTGAGAAACACAGGTGCTTCTGGAGGCCGGGAAAGGCCAGGAAATGGACTCTCCCCTGGTCCCCAAGGAGCCAGCCCTGCCTGCACTTGACTGTACCCAGCAGACCCTCAGCTGACCTACAGAGCTATAAACTCTCCAGAGAGTAAGTCTGCATTGCTTTAAGCCACCAGCTTTGTGGTGTTTTTACAGAAAAAACAGGAAACTAACACAGAGAACAGTGGGGCAGTGTGGACCCGCCTGCAGTCGAGGACACTGAGTAAACACTGTTCACTGTGTGATGCTGGCCTGTGGGTCATGGTGAAAGGGCAGGAGGTGGACTGTGTCCCTGAGAGGAACTTCCTGAAACATCCGTAGACAGGAAGCCTGGAAATAGCTATTAAGTCACGAAGGGGAGGGCAGTGGGCAGGCACAGACCAGAGTCAGGACAGGCCCAGAACTGACCATCTTTCAAGCCAGGCAGTAAGCATATGGGAATTTGTCATCTTGTCCCATTTTTGTTTATATTTGAAATTGTCCACATTAAAATGCTTTCTAAAATTGTGGCTGGTCCCATCATTAAGCATGTGACCTGAACAAGCCTCTCACCCCTCTGAGCCCATTTGCTTGTCTGTAAAGAAGAGAATCAAGGCAGGACAGCAGCAGCAGGTGAGAGCTGGCCCCACAGGAGAGGGCGGGTGTGAGTGCAGAGCAGACAGAGCTTGCAGCCTGCGGCCATGCGCCCCGTCCTCCAGAGGGGGATGAGCATGTGGATGTGCGGCTGGGTATCATCCGGCATGTAGCGGGGGGGCTGCGAAGCCCCTGCAGGGTCTGCTCCACCGTCCGGCTGTCAGCGTTGACCCAGCGGGCAGCACCAGGTGCCAGGAACTGCCTGTGTAGGGTGGGGAGAGGGCACGGCCCCGGCGGGTCTAGGCTCTGCACCCAGCCCGTGGCACGCACTGGTACACGGCATCCCCCAGGGCAGCCACCTGGGCCTGCTCTCCGTGGCACAGCTCCTCACATGCCTCTCAGAAGCTGAGGTTCTCAGCTGGGGGTCCGCACACCAGGTCATGCATCCCCCATGTTGTAGCCAGGGCAGTGGAGACCTGGGAGTCCCAGCCTGCAGCCTCCCTCCCTGGGGCCTCGAGTGGGGGGTGGGGCTTCTCACCACTGAACTCTTTCTGGAGAAAGTCCATGAAATGGGCCTGTCCCATAGGGTCTTCCAGGAGCTCCCGGAAGCTGAAGGCCCATCGCTCCACGCGGAGCTTCGTGGGCACAGCCACACTAGGCGTGTGGGCGGGTCGGTCAGCAGCACCGGGAACATGTGGGCAGGTGGGGAGGATGTGGAATGCGCCTACAGCTCCTGGCCCACCTGGGCTCACCTGGGTGCACCCATGGCCCAGAAGGTATCATCGTCTGTGATCCAGGGTTTGCTGGGCAGGCACCCTGACACGATGGGGTCATGAGGCCCATGCTGACCGCTGAACTTCAGGTACCTGGGGGCAGGGCATAGTGCCAGGGCCAGTGCAGGGAGGAGCTGTAGTAACAAGTATTTGAGGCAGGGTCTGGGCTCTGCACTGGGGTCACCAGCCACCACCCCAACCCTACTCACGCCTCAAGGCAGACGGAGGACTTCACTCGCGTCCTGCCCAGTGCCTTTCTGCAGCGGTCGATCTAGAAAGTGAGACCCACCTTCACCCCACCCCCAGGACCTACCTCCTGCTTATAGAAGTCCGAGTCCTTGGTCTGGAAGGGGCCGGGTAGACTGCAGTTAGAAGGTAGGTCCCTGCTTGGGACTGACACCCCACCCTGGGCTCACGCCCCCTGCCCCACCCCTCAGACCCATCTCCTCTCTTGGAGGGGTCTAACTTTCCAGGAAGCTTCTGGGGACTCTGGTCTAGAGGCTTGCAGAATGTTCCATGGAGCCCTCAGGTTCTCAGAGTTGCCTTGAAGTTCCCTTATTATCATTACTCCTGCCCAGTGCCTTTTTTAAAAACAGTGTAGATGTGAAAAATGCCACCAAAGGCTCCCACAGGTTGACTCATCCTGTCAGGCTCAGAACCTGCCTGCTGGGTCCTCATGGGGCACGGGCTGGGGACACTGCAGGACCACTGACCCCTCGTGGCGCTTCGCGGCCAACCCCAGGGCAGCCAAGGGGGGTCAGACAGACCCTCAGGATGCCTGGGGTTTTCCACTTTTGTCCCAGTTCTTGGATCAACTTCGTAATGGGGGAATTTTGAACTTGTGATCATGAACTTAGGGTTCTGCAGGAACTTTTATCTGCAAGGTGCTCAGCAAGTCTGCTCTGTTTTGGGTTGGCTTTTGGGTTTAGACGGGTCTGTTCTGCAGCCACTCCCTCGGCTTCTGGAGGCCACCAGGGCCTCTGCTCAACCCTCTCCAGCCTTTTTGGACCCTGATGGTGCCCAGACTCAGGAGCTCCCCACCCACCCCAGGCACAGCAGGTGGGAGGTGAGAGAGGCAAGAGTTAGCAGGGGCCACTTGGACAGGCAGATGGGTGCACAGCGCAAGGTTGCCCACAGTTGGTTAGGGGGGCGTCCTCACCATCTGTACCCACTGAGCAGTGCAGGAGCTCAGCTCTGGGCCCTGCTCCAGCACGCTGGGGACCCCCGGCTGCAGAAGGGAGATGAGATGAGGTGGGGGCAGCTCAGGCAGGCCGCTGAGACCCCATGCCCAGCCACAGTGCCACCCAGAGCCCCCATATGCTGAAGCTCTGTGCCCTCACGTCTCCCTTAGTGTGGATCCCTGAGCAGGAGTCCCCTCTACCCCGTCTGCCTCTGTTGCCTCGCCAGCTGAAGGCTCCTCTGAGCTCGATCCATGCATCGCCAGAGCCTGCCTTTGCCATTAAAGTGAAATCCTTAACCTTTCTCCCCAAACCTCCCCATCTGCCCTTGTCTCAACCAAACTCACCTCTGTGCACTCACTGCTCAGACCAGACTCCTGACCATCCTCAAGACAGGCCCCCACCACACCTGCTACCCTGCCCTCAGCACAAACGTGGGTGTGCCCCGCCAGCTCTCCAGATGCTCTGCACATAGACTCCTAGCCCACTGTAGGCCTACTGGCCCTGGGCCCTGCGTCAGCCCCACTCGCCTGTGGGCCGTGGTCACTCCACCTTCCTCCCGTTGAGGCCCCAGCCCTCAGGCCGAAGGTCAGCAGTGGTTTCCCAGAGATGCCCCCCTTGGTGAGGTGAGGGGTCTGTGGGTTCCTCTCGCTGTTCTTATGGGTTTTCCCCACAGGACCTTCATGCATGGAGCTGTGATGGACACCTGTTCCCTCCTCAGCCCCATATACCAGGGGCACTTCAAACCACCCACCAGGACCATGCTCCTGGAGAAGATCTGACTCCAGACCAGCACCCCAGAAGTTCTTGCCTGTGACCTCAGTCTCTCTTGCTGCAGCTGCCTGGCCCCCACTATGCCTCCCTCCAAGGGCTTTCAGCACCCCCCATTTGCTTCTCCCTTAGGCCCAGAGAGAAGCCGGCTTGTCCTCTGGTCTGTGGGTGGGGGGCAGCGTCCAGCCTGGCCTCATGTCACCTCGATTCTAATGACCACAGAATCAGACTCTCCTGTCACTAGCTGGGACCCCGAAAGATGCATCCTTCCCAAGGGCTCAAAGTACACATCCTGAGAGCACATGGCCTCCCAGCAAGACCCTGCTGCTGCCCAAGAAACCGCCCTCCCCACATACGGTGCTTACCGGGGGCCTATTGACCAGCCAGTAGGTCCGCTCCTGGCATGCGATGACCAGTCTGTCCCCTTTCCTGCGCTGCTTAGCTGCCCTGAGGGTAGGCAGAGTTGGGGGGACACTGTGGGGCCGAAGCCCCTCCCTACCACCCTGGGCTCTGCTGCCTCTAGTCCCAGGCCTCCCTGTGCCTGCGTGGCTCAGGAGCAGTCTGCAGGTCTGCGGGAGGTGGGTGGTGGGGCATCGCATCTCACCGCAGCTGCTCTCCGGCCTGCATCACTGCCAGGTCCCAGGTGTAGTTGATCTTCCTGTGCAGTTGGTCATACTGCTCCTGGGGGTGTTGAGGTCTCTGGTGGGTAACCCCCACCCTGCCCAGTTCTGGAGCTGGATCCCCACCTCCCCACTGAGACGCATACAGTGTGAAACTGGGGCCTGGGCTGTGTATCCAGGGCAGTATGAGGCCCTGGGGCTCCTCTGGCTGAACTCAGCCTGGGAGGAGGTCCCATCTTCTCATGGTCGACCAGGGCCCCCTGCTTTCGGATGTTCTTTTTGGCCAGGTAGATGGCTGGAAGGACAGGGGACAGGCTTCAGAGGAGCCACTCCACCCCTCCCCCTGTCCCAGGCTGGCCACCCCTCCTCACTCACCATAGTCCAGCTCAGAAGCTGGCCACAGGGTGCTGGCCCAGAAGTAGGGTGTCTGGTGCAGTGCAGAGACAAGGGTGTGTAGGACGTTCAGGACCTTCCCCACTCACCCCAGGAGTTGACCCCACCCTCTCAGCTCCCTTGGGAAGGGACAGTGCTGGGGGAGTCTGGGGACCTACCTGCCTGTCTGCCCATGGCCCCGAGGCTCACTGACCACCAATCATTTTCTCCCCTTGGAACCCAGCCTTGGGGGTTCCCACGTGTTCCCTGCTGAGCCTCACCAGCGGGAGGGTGCCCAGGTGCAGAGCCTCTGCAGCACCAGGCAAGTTCTCAGCCCGGGGGGAACCCAGCTGGGTCTTCCCCGGACGGGCTCCCCTCCCCAACACACCGTCCCGGCCCTCACACCTCAGCAACTCAGAGCTGTGGGAGAGGCACAGATGAGCAGAGGGCTCACCCCCTTACCCTCCTCTGAGATGCAGTACTTCTGGGTCAACCATTCCAGGATGTCGCTGCCTGCATAGCAGAGATTGGGGTAGGGAGACCAAGGTAGGCCGCACACCGCCCCCTCCCCCTGGCGGTCCCTCACCTGTCGCGAGGGGAATGATGGTGACGAGCAGGCGCTGGCTGCGCATCCGCACGCCCTGGCCTGGGTCCTGCATGCTCACGATCAGCCGCTCCATCTGGTGGGGAAAGGGGCCTTGCGGGGCTGTGCAGGCCGAGTCGCCTGATCCCCGGATTCAGACTCCCCGGATCACTGCGCTCAGAGGATTAACGCTCAAGGACTGTGGGATTCAGGCCGAAGCGGGGTGGGGTGGGGCCTGGGTGAGGGAAGACGCCCCCAGCTCCCTGGCCTCCGCCGCCACCCAGTCCCTTCAGCAGTGCCCTCACCCCCAGGCCCGCGTATACCCCCGCCCGCGCACTCAGCGTCCACACCCGCGCGCACCCGGCCCACTCCTCTCCTGCCCCTCCCAGCTTCGGAGGCCGGCACCCACCTTGCTTAGATGCGGCATCTGCGTGCGAGAGCGCCCGCCGGGGGCCGTGGGGCTAGCGGCCATGGTACGCGAGACCCGCCGGGTGGTGTCCGAGCTGCCGCCCCGCCCTGGTTGCCCGCCCCGCCCCAAGCCCGGTTAACCCTCCCGGCCTCAGGAGTGGGGTCTGAGCCACCCCTGGAGTCTCCCCTACTCGAGGGGCTGAGGCCCGTGCCTGCGAGGCGGGGGATGGGCGGCTGGGGAAAAAGGCAGAGGGGGTACCCTGGGATGTCGGCCCGGGGCTGGGGTTTTAGAGAGGGACCTTGGGTCCGGAGGGTGTGGGGCTCAGCTGGGACCAGGTGGGGGGCTCCCTGAGGGGGGTCCCCAGGAGAGAGGATCTGTGGGGCAGATGGGCTGGTGTCCCTACCCCAAGGCCAACCACATGTGTGGCGCCCTCAGGATGTGGTGGGGCCTGACCACCCTAGGAATGTGTCCCTGCGATTGTGTGACAACTACGTATGACGCGGGTGTGGTGCCCCCAGGTTGGTGCCACTGCATGGCCGCACAGGGGTGCTGGGTGGGGGTCCTTCAAGGCTTCCGGGAAGGTGGCAGGCAGCTCACTTCCCCTCAGCTGCACAGAGGGCTGAATGGGGCCAGCTGGAGAACAGGCGGAGACCCCAACCCATACCTCCAGACTGTGGGTGAGGGGCTTTATTCTTAAGGGGGGATATAAACACCTCCCCCTCATCTCCCCATTCTGGCCCTTTCTCTCCCTTCTCCAGCTTGTCACCCTCACCCCAGGCACCTTCCTCCACCCCCCACCCCTGTGCTGGACCATTTTTAAGTTGCAAACAGATCTTTTTCTGCTGTTTGAAGGTAGAGTCCCCCTCCTCTCTTCCCACCCAGGGAGTGCTGGGGGTAGGTAGGGCAGGATGGGGGGGATGGCCTTTGGCCAGCAGTCAGATCTGAGTCCATTTCCATTGCTGGCAGGGCCAGGGGTCTAGGATGAGCAGGGGCAGGGGGACTGGAGGGGAACTGGACCATCCCCCTTAGGGCCCAATGAACTCCTCCCACACAGGTGGGGTTAGGCTGGCCCCAGGCCTGGCTGTCCTCTCTGGGTGCACAGGCATCCACAGAGGCTGAAAGCCACCAGAAGCCACAGCTGTCCCCAGGCTGGGGATGACTGGCTTCACTGACCAACTGCCTGACCCAGAGAAGGGGCAGGAGGATGGGCCCTAGAAAGGCTTGGGCCCCAGCTAGGGGATACTTGCCTTGGAAAGACTGTGGGCAGGTGGGAACCCAAGGGACAATCCCCTCTCAAGCTCCAGTGCCTCCTAGGGCCCATGGCCTACTGGTCTCCTGCTCAGATAGGGGCTCCTTTGGGCAAGGGTGGGTCTGACCTGTGGGTATTCTCAGAAATGGGGATGGGATCACAAGGGCCGTTAGTAAGAAGGGACACTCCGGCTGCTATTCCGTGGCTAGGTTGTTCCCAGCCTGAGGTCCACTCACCGCAGTTCCCTGCCCTGGCGGAACACCTCTACCCACCCCAAGGTGTGCTTAAGATCAGGAGCCCCTTCTGTGCTTCCCTTGGGCATCTGTTGGGGACCTGTGTTGTCCTCTCCTCTTGGACAGGGGTTTTCAAAATTCTCTTTCTCCCCAGAGCCTACACAGACCCCTGCCACCTCACACAAGCCCAGGCAATAAGCACTTGAGCAATGTTTGTGTCAGGATTGCACTGCACTGTGCGGGTGGACACTGGTCCCTCTGTGCTGAGGACCGAACCTCTGGGGCGCCCAGCTCCAGGTGGGGCACACAGGCACAGCCCCCAGCTCCCACAGCTGTGCAGACCCTTCTTCAGCCCGTCCCTCTGCCCAGACAGAAACTCCCGGGGAGGTAGGGACTAGGGGGAGGGACCAGTGGGGTGGGGCAAGGGGGGTGGGGGGCCAGTGAGGCTCCAGGTGCTGCCTGCACTGCCTGCAGGTAATGAGAGCCTAGGGACGTGGGGGAGACGCACCTGCTCCCCTAGGCGCCCCCAGCCCCACCTGCCGCGCCCAGAGGGTTTCCCGCCGGCGCTGGCGCCGTAGGGGTGGGGCAGCTCTGACGGCCTGAGCCGGTGCGCGGGGGTGGGGGCGGCTGGTACCGCGCGACGGGGACACGCGTCTCTGCGGGGCTGCGCGGGGTCCGCGGAGCGGCTGGGGCGAGGCGGCGCGGGCGCGGCGCTGGGCGCGGGGGGCGCTCCCGGCCAGGATGAGCTCACCGCAGTCGCGCCGGGGCTGAGCGCCGAGCCGGGCGGCGGCGGGGCAGGCGCGGCTCCTCGGCGGCTCCGTGGTGGGGCCGGGCCGCAGCCACCATGCTGGGCCTGGACGCGTGTGAGCTGGGGGCGCAGCTGCTGGAGCTGCTCCGGCTGGCGCTGTGCGCCCGAGGTGAGCGGCCAGGCTGGGGCCAGGGCGGCCACGTGGGCGGGGGCTCGGGAAGGGGCTCAGCCCCTCCCCCGCGGAAACTTTGGGGCGCGTGGGGACCGCATGTCGCGATCCCCCGTCTGGGATCTGGCGGGGCTTGTGTGTGTGTGTGTGTGTGGGGGGGTGTTGGTGCTTCATCCAGGCTAGACGCTCACGGGGAAAGGAGCCAAGAGTGGGTGGGTCTGTTTGTGAAGCCAGGGTGGCAGGAGGACCCTCTTCCCTGGAACCTGTCCCTGAGATCCCCTCTGGCTGGGGTGGGGCTGGGGCATCCCTTCAGGGCCTGCAGCATCCCTAAGAAGGGTGGATCACTGTGGGCAGAGACTCAGACCGTGTCCCGAGGCACCATGAGAAGCGGTTTTGAGGGCCCTGCCCTAAGGCACCAAGGGAAGGGACTTAGAGACACCCCTCTGGAGGGACCCGGGAGGTGGCCTCAGAGGGTAAGAGGAGGTATGTAGAGGGAACCACCCCGCACCCTCAGGACTGGAAGGCATGCCCAACTCCCAGAACAGGATGGTGAGGACCCCAAGGCATCATGGAAACATGGGAAGAGGTCCTAAAGCCTGGGGTCCCAGACTGATGGGGCAGACCCTCTACTCTAGGGACGACCTGGGATGTGGGACGACCGTGGTGGCTGCCAATCTGTGTCCCCCACATAAGGGTCTTCCTTCCTTACCTTTGGCATCAGGGAGGGGCCCTGGCTGGCTGGCTGGCTGGGCCAGGAGAAGACAGCTGGTGCCTCCAGGGATGTCACTGGGGAGCCTTCTCCGTCCCCAGGGCCCCTCCCAAAGGGGCTGGGACGGATGCTGCTCTGTGTCCTCCCAGCCCCCTCTCCCTGAGCCCCCACTGCTTCCTCTTAAGCGCCTTTGGGCAGTAGGAGGCACAGCTGGCCAGATGGGGCTGCAGTTTGACAAGTGAAAGCCAGGGTCAGGTGGGGCAGCTGCTCATGCACCTTCCGGACCTCCAGTCCTCCTGACCGACAAGGAGGGGAGGCAGCTGCCACCAGACGAGGCGCTGGACGAGGCTGTGCCAGAGTACCGGGCTCCGGGGAGGAGGAGTCTCCAGGAGATCCAGCAGCTGGACCCAGACGACGAGAGCCTGGCCAAGTACAAGCGGGCTCTGCTGGGACCCGGGCCGCCTGCCGTGGGTATGCTCAGGCCCTGGGCTGGGAGCAGAGGCAGGACAGGAGCATCCTATGGACTTCCGGTCTCTCCTCAGACCCCAGCCTGCCCAACGTGCAGGTGACCAGCCTGACACTGCTGTCTGAGCAGGCTCCAGGGCCTATCACCATGGACCTCACAGGTAACCCCCAGGACACCAGGTGCAGCCCTGAGCCCCAGGTAGGGACCTCACAACTCCTCTCTGCAGACCACAGAGCTTTGGGGTAGAGACCTGGGCTCATCGCCACAGACCTCTCAGGACTCCTGTACCCAATCCCGAGTCCTCAGACCCATCGCCCAGACCGCACAGGCACCGTCCCCCACGGGGCCTCCTGGGCGGTCTCAGCCACCTCAGGGGTTCAGTCCCTAGCTGCACTCTGCCTAACAGGGGAGCTGGCTGCGCTGAAAAACCAGGTGTTCATCCTGAAGGAGGGTGTTGATTACAAAGTGAAGATTACCTTCAAGGTGAGGGCATCTGTTGTGGGGGATGCCAGCTAGCACAGGCCCAGCCCCTCAGAGGGAGTCCTTAACACGCCCCGTCCCTCAGGTCAACAAGGAGATCGTGAGTGGCCTCAAGTGTCTGCATCACACTTACCGCCAGGGCCTGCGCGGTGAGAGCTGCGTGGAACGGGTCCTGGGGGGAGGGCGAGGGTGGGTAGGGCAGAGGGCAGTCCTCACGTCCTCACCCTCCCCCAGTGGATAAGGCCGTGTACATGGTGGGCAGTTATGGCCCAAGCGCCCAGGAGTACGAGTTTGTGACTCCAGTGGAGGAGGCGCCACGGGGAACACTGGTGCGTGGAGCCTATGTGGTCACATCCTTCTTCACGGATGACGACAGGACGGACCACCTGTCCTGGGAGTGGGGCCTCCATGTCTGCCAGGACTGGAAGGGCTGAACATCCCCACCTCAGGGCTGTTTTCCCATCTGTCCTTGTTTCCCCTAGCCCCTCAGTGACCAGACCCCCAAATCCTCTGCCCTGCCTGGGTTGGCAACTCCCGGGCCAGCTCTGTGCCCTGAGCAGTCCTATTAAATGTCACCCTGTCTCTGTGCCCTGGTGTTGCCTCTGTCTGCCTCCCCTCCCCTGGGGTTGGGGGAGGCTTGTGGCCTTATCTCTGGGACAAGGCCTGGTTGCCACGTGGCAGCTGCTGCTTGGCCCCCAGCCCCCTTATCTGCCCTGCCCCATGGGCCCGGCACCGCCATGTACGGCCAGCTCCTACCTGTGCTGGTGCTGCTGGTGCTCGGGACCTTGGGTCCGTGGGGCCAGGGCTCAGGGCCTGTGGATCCCTTGGAGGAGCCCTCTGAGCAGGTCCCAGAGGAGGATGGGATCTTGGTGCTGAGCCAGCACACCCTGGGCCTGGCCCTGCGGGAGCACCCCGCCCTGCTGGTGGAGTTCTGTGAGTGCAGGGGGCCAGAGGGGCTGGGGGGCCCACAGGAGCCACCCAGGGGTTTCAATCACCCACCCTGGGCATGTGGGATCCTATGCCCCTGAGGGGGCTTTCCCAGTGGGCACTCAGCCCCCCACTGTGCTCCTGGGGTTCTGGTGGAGGGCACCTGAGGCAGAGCCCAAGGTCTGAGCTGGGCCTGTGTGTGGGGGTCCAGCCTGAGCAGGTGGGGGGCAGGGGCAGGGGCAGGGAGACTCATGACCATTGTCCGGCAGATTCTCTGTAAAGGACCAGACAGCACTCAGGCCTTGCAAAGTCTCCTGTTATTTTTTTTGCGACCTTTCTGCACACATGAAAGCCATTTCTAGCTGGCAGGTGTCGATGGAAGCTGGGTATGGCTGGAGAGCCCAGCCTCCGGGAGCAGCAGCAGGGTTCTTCTCGGATTCACTGTCAGGACGGTGCTGGAGGCTGCATGCCAAGCTGGGGTCCTTGAGAGTCTGCTCTCTGGTGCTTGAGCTCAGTATGGCTGAGGCTCAGGTGGGCCCTGAGGACGGAGGTGTGCACAGGACGTGCTCACTCCGTTGGCCCTATCCCGAGACCTGCCAGCTCTGGCCTGCCAGCTCTGGCCGAGTGCGAGGAGGGACTATGGCTGAGACCGTGGAGGTTAGGGGTGCTCATGGCTCTGTTCCCCAGATGCCCCGTGGTGTGGGCACTGTAAGGCGCTGGCCCCAGAATACAGCAAGGCAGCAGCCCTGCTGGCAGCAGAGTCAGCCAAAGCCAGGCTGGCCAAGGTGGAGGGGCCTGCGGAACCGGAGCTCACAGAGGAGTTCGCTGTGACAGAGTACCCCACGCTCAAGTTCTTCCAAGACGGGGACCGCGCACACCCAGAGGAATATACTGGTGCGGAGAGGGCGGGAGGCACTGGGGGGTGGGGGCAGGGGCTGGGCCCAGGCTGAGGGGACTCTCTGCAGGCCCCCAGGAGGCGGAGGGCATTGCTGAATGGCTGAGGCGGCGTGTGGGGTCCAGTGCCACACGGCTGGAGGACGAGGAGGGCACCCAAGCACTGATAGATGCCCAGGATGTGGTGGTCATTGGCTTCTTCCAGGTGAGCTGGCAGAGTGGTGCCAGGTCATGGTGGCAAGGCCTATGATGCCAGCTGGTCTCACAGGCTTGGGCTTCTTTAGGACCTGCAGGATGAAGACGTGGCCACCTTCCTGGCCCTGGCCCGGGATGCCCTGGACATGACCTTTGGCCTCACTGACCGACTGAAGCTCTTTCAGAAGTTTGGCCTCACCAAGGACACCATTGTCCTCTTCAAAAAGGTGAGTCAGGGCTGGGTGGGGGTTGGGGTCAGGGCTATGGCTCCTGACAGCCCCCTGTTATTGTCCAGTTTGATGAGGGGCGGGCAGACTTCCCGGTGGACCAGGACCTGGGTTTGGACCAGGGGGATCTGTCGCAGTTCCTCCTTGTGCACAGCATGCACCTGGTTACAGAGTTCAACAGCCAGGTGAGCTGGGCCGCAGGTGCAGGTAGATGCAGGTGGAGGAGGTGGGTGTGGGGAGGGCCCTGGAGCTGGTCCCGAGTTTGGCCCGCCCCCACAGACGTCCGCTAAGATCTTTGCTGCCAAGATCCTCAACCACCTGCTGCTGTTCATCAATCGGACGCTGGCCTCACACAGGGAGCTGCTGGCAGGCTTTGGGGAGGCGGCCCCCCCATTCCGGGGGCAGGTACTGGTTGGGTTGGGGGGCGGGGGGGTGAGGCGGTGGGGTGCCAAGCTCGGACTCCCTGTTGGCAGGTGCTGTTCGTGGTGGTGGATGTGGCTGCTGGCCATGACCACGTGCTGCAGTACTTTGGCCTCAAAGCTGAGGAGGCCCCCACCCTGCGCTTCATCAACATGGAGACCACCAAGAAGTTCTCACCTGCGGCTGGGGGGCCGGTTACTGCAGCCTCTGTCACCACCTTCTGCCATGAAGTGCTCAGTGGCAAGATCAAGGTCTGCTGAGACATCCGCCTGGGGGATGGGGGTGGGGGCAGCAGCTGTCAGGAGAGATGCCACAGTGAAGCACTGGGCCGGTTCCTCCAGCCCTACCGCCTAAGCCAAGAGGTGCCCCCCGACTGGGACCAGAGGCCGGTCAAGACCCTCGTGGGCAAGAATTTCGAGCAGGTGGCTTTTGATGAAACCAAGAATGTGTTTATCAAGTTCTGTGAGTTCAGAGTGGTAGATAGTAGGCAGGTGGGCGGTGTGTGGTGGGGGGCTCGGCCATGTTGATGCCCCCTGTCCTAGATGCCCCGTGGTGCACCCACTGCAAGGAGATGGCCCCCACCTGGCAGACACTGGCAGAGAAGTACAAAGACCATGAGGACATCATCATTGCCGAGCTGGATGCCACGGCCAACGAGCTGCCCTTCGTTGTGCATGGCTTCCCCACCCTCAAGTACTTCCCTGCAGGGCCTGGTCAGAAGGTGAGGGTCTGGGAGTCCATCTTCCTCGGGGTGCGCTTGTTCCTCAAGCTATGGCTGCAGGGCACCGGGTGGAGAGGTAGCTCTGTGGGCGTGGCCCCAGCTGGAGTTGGCCTTGGGAGGCGGGGGCTGGCGTGGGCGTGAACTGTGGCGGGGCCTAGCTGAGGAGCTGAGGCGTAGCTCAGGTAGTCCAGAGACTCCTGCCCCTCAGGTGATTGAATACAAGAGCTCCAGGGACCTGGAAAGCTTCTCCAAGTTCCTGGACAATGGGGGTGAGCTGCCTGCAGAGAAGCCCATGGAGGAGCCCCCGGAGGAGCAGGCGGACCCCTTGCCGGTGGGTATCTCTGTCCCACGGGCCAGTCCTCTGGACAGTGGGCTGAGGGCACAGCTTCTAGCAGGGCCCGTGGTCCTTTCCAGAAGACGCCAGTCAATTCCACCGTGGAGCCCAAGGAGGAGCTGTAGCAGCTCCACGCCACCACTCGGCATCCCCACCTCAGTGCCTATGGAGTTTCCTCAGTGCCCCGGGAAGCCTGGGCTGTGAATAAAGAGCTCTGTCCTGGACTGTGTGCGTGGTTCCTGAGCATGGTGGGCTCCTGGCCCTTGGCCAAATCTCAGCCTCCTGGGGCCTGTTCCATCTTGGAGGGGCCCAGCCCTTGCCCTCAGGCTCCTGGGCAGACCCTTGGCTGGGACCTGGATCCCCAGGTCCTGGGCAGGAAAGGGGGGCATGGGCTGCTGCTGTCTTCAGCCCCACCCTCTCCAGGGCTCTGCCCACGTGCTCCCCCAGACACCCATCCATGACCCTTGGAGGCCACCTCCTTCACTGTGGGGCCACAACACAGCCCATATGCTGATAGCTGGCCAAGGGTGGCACCCTGTCAGCCAGGCCCCACTCACAGAAGACGTGCACTTCATAGCAGGATAGGTTCAAAATGGATTTATTTCATTCTTATCCAAGTACCTTTGAAAAGAAAATTTTACAAGTCAGCGCATGAAAAATGGGCTTGGGGCAGCCCCCTGCTGGCCATGGCCTGAGTAATGTACATATTTACATGGGACCCTAGAAAGGAAGGACCCAGGACCCACTGAGCTAGCACTCGGGAAACTGAGGGTGCAGGAGGTGGAGCACTGGTGCTCCGTCGCTGGGTCCACACAGTGCAATCAAGAGGCAGCTGTTGAAGGCACTCGGTGACGTGTACAATTTACAGAGGCCCCTGCAAGGCCCCCTGCACCCAACCAGGGCAGAGTATGAGGCGAGTCCTGCGGAGGGTGCCAGGGGCCAGTGGGCTGGCCAAGGTGAGCAGAAGGGGGCGGCTGGGAGAGATCACCAAGGTGGCCGCACAGCAGGCTCCTTGCTCAGGCAGGCCCTCCAAGGATTGCTGGGCAGCAGCAAAGAGCCTGTGGTGCCACTCAGAGGGACCCCACCACCCCCCCCCCGACAACACAGGCAGACTGCAGGGTGGGCGGCTGTGGAGATCACAGTTGGCTCTCTGCCGTGGCTGTGTGTCTGCCGTGCACGTGAGAGGACCCTTCACAGCCCTCAGGGCAGCACCCCACCCCTGCCCGCCTGAACAGAGGCCAGGCCTGCAGTCAGTCCACCTTCTCCACCTTGCCAATGATCTTCTCCTCAAAGACAGGCAGTGCAGCCTCGTCTTCCCGAACCTCTTCAAACACCACCCCGCAGTCAAACTCGTCACTCACTTTCTTGAAGTAGTATCTGGGGCAGAAGAGGGGGAGGGGGTGGTGAGGGCCTGTCCATGCCCAGGCCCGCCTGTCAGCACAACCGTCTCACACACGCACGGAGGCTTTGTGGCCAAGCTCCAGACACTCCTTGCAGGGCATGTGAGCTGGTTCTGCCGGGTGCCCACACTGGCCACATGTGGAGTCCCCCTGCGCTGGCTTGTGGGTGAGGAATGGGTAGGCAGGGGATTTCCCTTCCCAAGGGCTGAGCCTTCGTCTCCATTAGGGTTATTTGTCCCACTCAAGCCCAGAAAGATGCCAGTGGAGCCTGCGCCCTCCTCCAGTGGCCACACCTGCCAATGCCTTCTCAGCTACTTGGTGGACAGAGGAAACCCCACACTCCCAAGCACACTGTAGGTCAACCCTAGCTGAGACTCTGTCTGTCCCTTGTTCCTCCTACAGTGCTCACTCAGGAGCCCTCAGCGGCTGGTCTCAGGCTGGAAGGACTGCGCAGCCCAGGGTGGACCCTGAGAAAGGGACCCTGGCTCCTGTAGTTGCGTAAAAACAGGCTGAGTTAGCAGACTGAAGACAAGGCCAGCCCAGGCCACACCAGCATGGGGACTGATAGACCACTGTGCTGGGGCCTCTGTTTCCCACCTTTAAGGCAAGATCCCTGAACTGGGTCCCTCTAGACCCCTTGGCCAGCCTGGAGCCTTGAGGCCACCCACAACAAATGAGGGGCTCACACCAACAGCCAGGGTGGTGGCTACAGTGCCGATCCATTACAAATGGTCTCTGATCCGATCTCACTGTGTGGCACCCACCCTGCAGACCACACAGAAGTGGACACACACAGCAGATCCCTTCGCCTGGCTCAGGACAGCCAGGCCTTGAACCGATGCAGTGGGTTACGGTGGAGACAGGGACCCAGCGCACAGCCCCCTTCAGGGTCATGTCCAGCATCACATAGCACTGCCCATGGGCACTCACCTATAGTTGCCTTTTTTGGTCAGCAGCTCCTTAAACTGGCCCAGGGTGACGGCACGGCCCCTCACCAGGGTCCGGTAGGGGATAGGCTCTCCACAGAAGTAGTAGGCCACGACAGTGCTGTCACACGACTGGGCACTCCCACCACCAGCCTTCCTTTGCGATTTTGTCCTGAGGGCAGAGAAGCAGCAGTGACTTCTAGGCTCAGGGTCCCACAGAACACCCCCTGATGGGCTTGGGCTCCCCAATACATGACAGGGCAGGGCCTGCAAGGGTGAGCTGTGCCATGTTCAGAAACACCACACGTCCACAGGCCCTGCATCACCTCACCCGCCTGTGTATCAGCCCCTGATCCCCAGGGCCCTTGCCTTGTGCCGCATCTCAACCCAGGCGCCAGTTCTGTGCCAACCCCGTGTGCACTGATGCAGAGTGGACACCAGCTCAGCTGCCCACGGCCCGTCTCATGCCGCATCACCACCCTCCTACACCCACAGCCAGGCCGAGGGTCTGTGGCCTGAGCTATCTGGTGGGCAGCACCCCCTCCCAGACCACACAGAAGTGGACACATGGTGGGTCCCTCTGCCTGGCTTAGGATGGCCAGGCCTCAGGAACCGATGCAGCCTTGGACACAAGGCTGGGATAAGCCTTATACTCATATTCTGCTAAGGTCTAAAGCCCAAAAATTTCAAAAACACCTAAAGGTCAGGTCCAGGCCACACACAGAACTGTGTACGGGTCTTGAATGGATCTGCCCCACAGTGGAGAGCTTGTCTGAGGGCCTGAGGCTGCGCAGCCAAGGCTTCCAGGGAATGGTGTGAGGCCAGCACTGCCCCCTGCCCAGGCTGGGATGGGACCCTCCTCCTGACAAATGCTGAGCAGCTGCATCTGGGAGGACAGGCAGACCTCTGCCCTCCACTGCCCTTGTGCCCAAGGCTGCCTGGGTACACTGGGCCACAGCCCTTGGCCCTGACAGCTGGGAGTGTTGGCATCACGTCAGGAAGACGGCCTAGTCCGTGGCAGGCTCCTCTCTCCCTGGGGACCCTCCACTCCCTGGTGCTCCTGGGCCACCAGGCATCACCTTGGCTCCTGGCACCTGTTCTTTCCTCAAACCCAGCCTGTCCCGGGAGCCCACCTGGGGGTCCCGTAGGGATCCATTCTCTACAGAAGGGATGCCAGGACCCTGCTTCGCTGGGACCACCCCTGAGGGGTGACTTGCTGGAGCAGCTCTGAGCCACTCAGTGCCAGTGACTGGATGTGACGGAGCATCGCCTGGGCTGAGGCTGGTGAGGGCTGTGGGGGACCCCTCCCTTTCTGCTTTGTCTTGGGCACACATGCGGGGATGGGGCAGTCAGTACTGTCTCTGTATGGCTGCAGGTCCCCAACACCCGCCCTGAACACGCAGAGCTCTGACTCCTGAATCCCACGTGAGAGCGCAGCGCTGTACACACATGCACTACTGGTGCTGAGGCCTTCGGTCGGCCGCGGGCCAGGGGCATCGCGGCTACAGTGCTGATCCATCACAAGGCTGGGCTGGGCAGCTCAGGAAGTAAATGTGGGCAGGGGCTTGTGGCCAGATGGAGGAGGCAGAGCGGACTGCCTCTCTGGCCTGTTGGCCACTTGTCACCATGTGGATGGCTGCCATCTCCTTAGGTGGAGATAGGAAGGAAGGGCTTGCAGGCAGTTTGAGACCTTCCAGCTCTTCCAGTGCAGTGCCCGTGCCCCTGCCCAGGAACAGCTGCTCCACCTCGGGCTGTGTGGGTGGGACCAGGAGGACCCTTGGGGTGCACGTACTCTGTCTCCGAGAGCTCCAGGTCGGACACCGCTGGCACCACACTTAGCACGGGCGTGCACACTGGCCTGATGCAGGAGCGCCCCCGCTGGATGACCTCCTGTACATACCTAGGGAACAACCGTGTCAGTGAGCCACACAGGCCTGGGGCAGGGCCTCCATCAACGCTCCAAGGTGACAACAGGTGACAAGCAGGCAGACGGAGCAGGGTTCCCCAAGAGGGCCTGTCACCATTAAACGAAGCTTCCACTGTGCAAGATGGGAAGACACCAAACCCGTTCTTGGGCTGGAGCACAGGATGGGGACAGCAAGGGATCCGCCAAGATCATCCAGAAACAGATGTTGCTTCAGTCAGTCCAGAGTTCCCTGACTGCTCCTCTGGCCACAAAGCCCTTGGGCTTCCTGCAACACACTCTGGAGAGCCACCGATCCGAGATGCTGGGGTCTCCTTACTTCATCCACACCGAAAAGAGCCTTCCAGAGAGGGTCTGCCTCTGGCCACTGCCCTGTGGATGTGGCTCCTCCTGCTCAGTGCTCTGATGCAGACCAGCTCCTCTCAAGCAGCTGGGGAGGCCTGTCCCAGGGCTTGCTGCCCACAGCTCCTCTCCACATGGCCGTCCACCCTGGTGCAATTATGTGCAGCCCCAGCCCTGAAAGCCCCAGGGGCCCCCATGAGGATCTCTGGGAAGGCCCTGCATCCTCACTGTGGCCTCTGGAACTTTGCTCTGTGTGTCTGCAGCTGTTTACAAAGGGCCCACGTGCTCGGGATTGCTGGCACGTGGAAACCCCAGTGTCATAACAGACCCCAGCAGGAGCCTCCCACCCTGAAACACATCACCAGCTAGAGAGAACACACGGTCATGTAGGGTCCTGGTCCCAGACAGAGGCAAGGAGGACAGTCTCAAGAAGCCCCTGCAGGCTGTCTGCATGGCAGGGAGCGGTTTCTGCCACCTGCCCGCTTGCCCTGCCTGGGGCACCTCCCCCACCCCCACATAGCCCTTGTCTGCCTCAGGTCACAGGCCCTGTCAGACAGGCAACGTCCCCCAACACCAGGCAAGGTGTCCTGCTCAGAGCTGATGCTCTGGCTCGATGCTGCCTGAACCAGATGACAGGTGTCAGACAGCCATAAACATGGCCACCTCCAGCAACCTGGGGGTAAACTTGAGCTTCCCGCTGTGCCTCCCAAAACAGACGTTATAGAGGGTCTGCCCCTGACAGCAGCTTCCCCAAAGTGGACAGCTCCACACACAGCAAGGCTCCTGGGAAGAGGAGGTCAGACTCCAGTCACCCAGCTGACCAAGCACTGGGTGAGGGGGCTGTAACATCCTAAGAAAACGGTGGCCACTGTGTGACCACGCTCCCAGGTCCTGAGTGAGAAATATATATATCCAGGTGCCTCACAGTAACCCTGGAAATTCCACTGAGCCAGAATTTCTAGGAAGTGACCTCAAGGCCCAGCTGAAAGCAGGGAAGCTACATTCCAGCTTGGAGAGAAGACCTGCCACCCACAAAAGGGGTGGGGAGGACGTGCTTGGCCTGAGGCCATGGCAGGCACAGTGAGGAGGGACCTTGGGCTTACATTCTCTCCAGAGGAAGAGTGTTATGCATGCGTTTTGTTTGGCACTGTTAATATCCCACCTGCAAACAGCACGTCTAGGGCTCCCCTCAGTGTGGCTGTGAAGAGAGGCATCCAGGACCCCCCCGAACTTAGCCTGCAGTGTTTAACGGCAAGCCAGTGGTGAGCTGCTCCATGCCACAGTGGGGACCCAGAAGCCCTGGGTGAGCACAGTGGGTGGAATTTGGGGAGGATTGCCTCTCCTCCTCAGGACATGGCAATGACCACCTGCCCCCCAGCCTTTGGTCACATACACAGCAGGGCCACCGGTCACACCCTGGGTGGCTCTCAGTGTCACTGCCAGTGACTGCCACTGTAGCTCTATGTAGGGACCTTAGGCCTCGGAGAGCTTCACCCCTTAGAGCAGTGCTACCGGCGATATTGCCCCTATTCTCCCTGGTGTCCCCCATACCTCTGCTTTGAGGGTAACTTGCTGGCTCTCTTCTCTTCCTCCTCCAGGCGCCTGCGGGCCTCCTCCAGCTGGGTCAGAGGGTTGGGGGCAGGGTTGGGTGGCATGGTGGGGTCTTGAATGAAGAGGTGAGAAGGCTGGACGGAGTTGCGGAGCTGTGCACTGACCCAAGGGTGCATGGCACCAGGGCGCTCAATGGACATGGGTCTTGAGCCCTCATGGGCCTGTTGCTTCTTCGCCCCTGAAGACCTTTTAGAGCAAGAGAACAAAGCGTGGCGACACCTGGAATCCTGGGCCACGGGTGAGTGCTGGAGGCAGCTCAGAAGACAGTGAAGGCTGAGTGGTACTGACCCTGGCCACCTGGCCTCAGGAGGCCTTCTGCACTCTCCTCCCATTCACGTGACACAAACATGCCTTTCTTGCACATTTTTTTAAACTTATTTTTAACAGCTTTTTGAAATATATATCACATCCTAAAAGCTATTTTTAAGAAGTTTTTAATGTTCTAGAAAATAGTATTAAACACTCTTTGTGGAAACCTGAAGTATACAGGAAACTCAAAGAAAAATAATCCCCGATATAATTCAGAAATGTCAATTCTCAGTATATTAACAAATCTCCTTCCCTATTAAAAACACTGAACATAATTTGCATAATTCTAAACACAATATTTCATGACTGTTTTTCTCATTCTTTCCCTTTCCCATTAAACACCAAGAACAGCTTTATGCCTATGCAATATGCCACCATTCAACCACTGAACAGAATCTCAGTGAAAAGGGCTGAAGGTCGGGAGTAGAGATGCGCCCAGGGAGGGGGCTGGCTCAGAGCCCTTGTGACACAACTGCCCAAGTGAGGCAGGCTCTCCCTCCTAACAGCCCTGAGGCCAGCCACAGGAAGATCCTGGGCCCCATCCTGGCCCCACGCCCTCCATTTCCCTCAGAACCCCCACATGAGAACAATGATGTGCCACCATTTAAAATAGTACACCCAACAGCAGGAGCCTCCTAAAGCCAGGAGGGTTTCTAGATGAGCTGTAACTCTTGAACCACAGAAACCCTCCACTGGGGGTAACAGCTGAGGCAGAGCAGTTCCTGGAGAAAACCAGCAAAAGGAAGAAATTCAGAAAAGCCGACACTCGACCCCAATCCTCATCAGAGCCAGAGAGGGACTCAAGAGGCCCCTTGCCAGGAAAAGCTTTGTGACCGCAAAGGGGTCTGGACACTGGTGAGGAGTCGCTTCCAAGGTCATGTGGTCAAAGGACACAGAGGCCTCATGCTGCCACTCAGGAACAGGCTGGGCAGGTGCCAGAGCTGCCTCTCACACACACTCAGCCCTGCCCAGCCACGGCCAAGGACTATTGGGGCCAGAAGAGTCTGAGACTGAGGAAGGAGGTAGCCCACCCAGCGACAGACAGATCCCACCAGCCCAGCCCCCCCCCCCAAAAGATGCACCCATGTGGACAGCCCAGGCATGTCCAGGGACCTGGCTCCACACCCCCAGAACAGTTCCCTACCCTGCGGGGTTGTAGAGCTAGAGAGACACAGACTCCATGGACAGCAGGGGGCAACCAACTACAAGCACAGAGGCTTTCCTAGCAAGCTCCATCTGGTGTGACGGTCAGGTGTCTGCTGAACCACCCCCAGGACTTAGGTTGTTCTTACGTGGAGGTGTCGCCACTCCAGAAATAACCTGTGAGAACAGCTGTGTGACAGAGCGCTCTCCCTAGCAGGTCAGGAGTGGTGAGGGTTGCTCACGGACAGGCCTGGTGACCAGCTGACCCCAGCCATAGGCACTCCTCCCTGGGACACCAGAGCTGCATCAGGACCGACCCCCACCCCAGGGCCACCAGACAGGCGGCAACAAACTCCTGCGGCGATCCCATGGGTCGATTCCACTGTCTGTGGTGTGTGGTGAGACAGGGAACACAGGAGCATTCCAGAGCCCAGGGTTGGCTCTGCACCAGGGCCCACACCCAGCACCACGGACTGTGGTGGCAGCTCTTACCCGTGGCCGGCCCTCCTGTGCCTGCTAGCCTCCCTCTCCCCCTCGATGATCCACTGCATGATCTTCCGGTTCTTTTCCACGTCCTCCGAGGAGCCTGGCACCTCAGTGCTGGTGCTCTTTCCTGACTCAGCCTTCTTGGTATTTCTTTTGGAGTTCGTGCCCACCTTCCCACTGCAAGAGCAAGACCTAGGAGTCACCTGCTGGCTTACCCGGCCCACTGCTGGGAAGCTGGCCACCTGTGCTGCAGGGCTGGAGGAAAGGCCTAGAAGGACCTCTGCTCCCTGAACGTAGGGACGAGGTGGGGTGTGGCCTCCGCCTGCTCTGTGGGCTTGCTGGTGTTTGTTTTGGGCCGACTACAGTGGGGAGTGAAGGACTGTGTCCAGGCTCGGGGACTGGAGTACCTGTCCTTTGCCTTCCAGGCCTAGGTCACCTGCCTGGTCACTCCTCCTTGCCCAGACACCTCACTTTGAAACAGGAGTGTTTTTATACAACCACACTTAAAGGCTGAAGACATGGTTGGCCTGGTGCCCCACATATGCGGTCTCTGTGGCTGACCTCGTTTAAATGGCTTTTCCAGGGGAATTCTGGCTTAGAAAACCAGAAGAGAATCCACAGGACACATGGTCTCAACCCGTCTCACCCCGGGAAGACCCACGCTCCCCACAACAAAGAGACCACAGCCCAGTCTCAAGAGTGCACCTGAGCTGCCGCACATCAGAGGAGGAACACGCACCTGTACGCCAGGTTGTCGCTGGCATTGGGGGCTGTGCCCACATTCTCAGAGTGGCTGCGGGGCTTGGCTGTATGGCAGTGCAGCTCCAGGCCCCAACTGAGGCTGTTCTGCACCCGGCGGGCAGCCTCAGCCTCAGCCTGCTCCTTGGGCCTGGCCATGCCATGGTGGCCATGGTGGTGGCTGTGCCTGTGGAGGTGCAAGCCAGCTGCATCCAGCTTCGCCCCTGACTTGGCCACATGCTTACTGTGCCCTAGAGCAGCACCCCCCAGCACCCCCGATATCTTGGGCACATGCGTGCTCTCAGGGGAGCGGTGGCCGGGCCCTGGTGATTGGCAGCCTGGCGTCCTCATGACCCGCTGCACGTGCTCATCCAGGATGCTCTCAGGGTTCTCCTCATGTGCGTCCCGCAGTCCCGTGCAGCCCATGTCTGTGTAGCGGGGTGGACAATGGTGCCAGGCCTGGGCTGAAGGCAGCTTGTGACTGGCCCCCAGGGGGCCAGATGATAGGTCGCCATCCTCACCTTCTTCCTCCTGTGGGGACAAGGCCACATATCACCTCTCTGCTGGCCACGCTTACCTCACACTTGGGGAAACAAGGCTGGCAGTGCCATGTCCTGTGGGGGTCAGGGCGCGGTGCTGGTGGAGGCGGGTGAGAAGCCCTAAGCCCAGGATGAGGCAGGGCAAGGAGAGGCGCCGGGGACACTGCCTGACTCAGGAGCAGCTCCTGGAGCCCTTTCCATCCCTGCTGCTCCCTGAGCTCATGTGGCGGGCTCTCACCGGCTGCGCTGCAGGACAATGGCAGGGCTGTGCTCACTGCCCCATGAACGCGACAGAGCACGAGGCTGCCACGCACCAATGACTGGAGGAACAACGGCAGTGAAGGTTCAGAGCACTGAGAACCCTTAGCTTTCTTTTGTTTCTCAATAAACGTTTGTTTTTTTCAGTTGAATTTTCCCATTCCTGTTTTATTGTCACTTTCCATTATATTTTCAAAGAGAATTTTGCCTTTGTGCAGCTCTTTTTTACTTATTTATCCTGCAATGTGTTTCTCGATAAATTCTCTTTTTAAACTACTTGAATTTTATTCATTCTCTAGGAGTTAATGTAGCCGTATCTAAATATAAACAGTTGATCACTTTAACACCAAAAGACACATCTCATCTATTTTCTTGTCTTACTAAACTGTCCAAATAATAATATTGAGAGAACTTGGTATTAACTGTAAAGAATGGGGACTAAGTTATTCCTGTACTTTAATACAAAACTCCAGAAGTTTACCATAAAATTTCTCACTAATGAAAAAGTATCTAAGTGTCACCAGGACAGGCGGACAGCACCTCCATCAGTATTCAGGTAGAAAAAGGCAGTGAAGAGGACAGACAACCAAGGATGAATGTGCCTGTGTCCCAGTTTGGAGCTGCCTCGAGACTTGGACCCTGAGCCCCCACATCCCATCCTGTGTCCCTGTCCAGACCCTTTGCTCTGCAGAGCTGAGGGCCTCCCCAGGCATTGAAAGTGTGGACACCACTGATCCCCTCAAGACAGCAGTGAGCAAGAGTAGGTGGCCACATCCCTTGGGAGAAAGGGAGAAAACACACACACATGCATGCATGCACGCATGCAGGGCTGAGGTTGTTTTTTCTTAATACCTCTATATATGTAGGAATTCCACACTAGGGTTTTGAAATGTTATACATTTACTCAACAGTTAATAGCTGTCATTTTTTTTCTATTTTTATTTTCTAAGTTTTACAGTGAAAATACATTTAAAAATATATAGTTATTTCTCTTTAAAAGGACTCCTTTACAGCATGATTTATATAGATCACAAGTCACATAGGATGACAGACTTGAATTGCACTGCCAGCGGCTGGGCACACTGCTGTGTGAGAGCAAAGCAGCTGAGCAGCTGTGGCCTGAGACCGTGACTTAGAGTCTGGGCATCCACGTCCAGAGGCCGTGTGGTAGCCACAAGCCTGAGGCCATGTGCCAAATTAGCTCCTGAATTGATAACTCAAGAAAAACAAGGGGCTAGTCATTTGAGCGCTTTCTGCTAAGTCAAGAGTGCTGTGGTTCTCTGCAGCTGGGCCCAGGTCCTCTGAGAGCCCGTGGTGGCTCCAGGCATAGCTGCAATGACCTGTAGGGTGTCGCGGAGACAGTCTATGACTCAGACGTCAGGAAAGCACGCTGTGTACCTTCAGTTTAGTTACACCTGCCTTTCAAGTGCCCACCCAGAACACTGACCTGCCAGACTGCACAGCCACAGAGCCAATTAAACACTTGATGGAAGAATTACAATAGTTCAACTCTCCGGCAAAGGGCAGTGGACTCTTCCTTTTCTACGTGTCTTTTATAAAATATTACATTACTTCACCTGCACGTTTAAAAGAGTTGTTAACTGTGACATGCCCAGAGGCAACCCTCACACAGAGAGGACGCCTGCGAAGTGGTATGCTGAACAAATACAGATGCCGGCTTTGTCAGCTAAAATGCTTTTCCACAGCAACTCTATTCCCAGTACATTTTTTGTCAGAGAAGGCTCTCAGAAAGCTGGACTGGTGCTCTTACCTATGCCCATCTGATCACTGAGGCGTCTGATGGACCAGAGAAGGGCTGGCCGTGGTGACAGCCCACCCAGCACTGTCTGTCGACTTCCACTCACTGGGACCTGGCACCACAGGCAGAGCAGCTGGTGACACACATGAAGCCTACCAGCTGGCACCTCTCCACCCAAGTGACGGTCACCCAGCTCCCACGAGGGAGGGACAGGAGAGGACACTGGTGAGTAAAGTGTGTGTGTGTACACATGAGTAACATGCCCACAACTTCCTGGAGGCCACACCATCCACCATTACTCTCTCAGTGATCACACCTGCCTCCCTGGTCCCACCAGGAATCCCAGGTTCTGACCCGTTATTTGAAATCTGCCTGCTGTCTTGACATAGTGGGGATCGGGGAGAGCCAGGCCCTGCATTTCAAAGCTGGGTGTGTGTAAGGGAGTCTGGAACCAGGACTGTAGCTGGGGGGTGCTGCCAGGCTGGGCAGAAAAGGAAACTGGCAGGTGTGCCCACCTGCTGCCCCACCACAGGTACCCCTTATGGCAGCATCCCAGGCATGTCACCAGCCAACCCTCTGGGAGACCGTGGAGGGAGCTCCTCGGGGCCAGGAGCTGCCCTGGGCCCAGCCACACTGCGGTAAGATGATTCAGATACCTTGATATGTGCGGCCCACTCACCATCCGGACACGTCTCAGCCGTTCTTCCAGCTTCTCCTCGGCCTCTCGTGTCCGCTGGATGGCCTCCAGGCGGTGGATGAGCTCTGCAGCAAACTTCTGGGGCTCCACGCGGATTTCCTTTGGCATTCGGTAAGTGCGCTGCAAAGAGACAAGGCTTATCAGCTCGCCTCACGCAGTTTTGGGCTGCCACCCACAGCATGGAGGTGCAGTGCGCACTTCTTTTCTGGGTGAGAGGAAAGAACAGGAGTTCTGTGTCTTACCTTTTTAAAAATGGATATACAGTTGATATACAATGTTATGCTGGTTTCAGGTGTATGAGTGATTGACAGTTATGTATACCAGGAAATGCTCACCACAGCAAGTACAGTTACCGTCTATCAATACACAGAGATCTTACAACACTACTCACTATATCCCCATGATGGGCTTTCATCTGCATACTAATTTACTCTCTATCTGAAAGTTTGTGCCTCTTATCCCCTTCACCTACTCCTCCATCCCTCACCCCACACCTCCGGCAACCAGTCTGTGTTTATAAGCCTATCTCTCATCTGCGTTTCAACCTAGAGTAAGTATTCACCGGCCCCTTCCTCCTGGGAATCAGCTTCCTTGCTGCCCCTTTTCTCATCAGACTGCAGCTCCTTTCACCAGCCCGAGCCAGGAGTGGGAATGGAGCCCAGGCACTGCTCCTTCCTGGCCCTCGAGGCCACAGACTCAGAGACAGTGAGCAGCAGAGACTCAGGCTCCTTCCCAGGCCAGGTCACTAGGGCAGCGGCCAGCAGGGTTCTAGTTAGGGGAGGCTCTTGCACCCCGAGCCCAGGTGTGCCAAGCACTAAGGGCCTCATAGCCTGTCCTGGAATAGTGCTTCCAACACTCTAGGCCAGGCCAAGCCCCAGCAAGGGAGGCCTGGGTTCTGGCCAAGGCATCAGGGCAGGGCCCAGAAAGCAGGGGAAGGCCGAACCCACAGACCAACTGCACCCTGTGCTGCCTGCCCCGCACACAGGGGGCAGCAGCCCCTGGCACTTAGTTGTGTGTGGCCCAGGCTTTGGATTCCAGGCTCTGTTGCAGAGACACAAAATTCAGGGTACAGGAAAATATCAGGGGAAAGGCAGGGTATAGAGGACTTTCCTTTTCAGAGAATGTAATTCGGGAATATGCTTTATAGTAATATACACTGTAACTTTTCTGCAAGTGTAGGTGCAGGGGTGGTAGCTTTATTCTGAAGTAATTTCAAATTCAAAAAAGTTATAAGAATAACACAAAGGATTAAAGATGGCGGCATGGGAGGTGAGACAGAGGCTTCCTCCTAAAACTGCATATAATATGAAAATATAACTAATACAACTACTCTTGAGAGAGCAACAGGAAGAGGACTGCAACAAACTGCATACACCTGGAGACAAGAGCAGAACTCATGGAAAAGGGTAATGTACAAAAGCTGTGGTCCTGTGGGATCCAAGCCCTTCCCCCACCACAGCTCACCAGCAGGAGGAAGAGGAACAGAGCAGGGAGGGAGTGGAGATCTGGGACTGCTGAATACCTAACTCTGGAGATCTGCTCTGGGAGGACAAACCTACATTTCACGGTGCTTGCATGATAATCTCGTAATTAGGGGGTTGGAAAACTAAAACAGGCAGAACTCCAGGAGAGACTAAGATTCCAGCTGCTCTTGGACAAAAGAAAGGCGGGCAGTCTGAGAGACTGCCTAACAAAGAAGCCCTTACCAGAGGGCAGCTAAAGCGGCAAGGATTGCACAGAGCTTACGGCTCAGGAGAAAGGCCAGGTAGACAAAACTGTCCGGGTGCACTCTGCCCAGCAGATTGGAAGCTTTCACGATCTTCAGGTGCTCCAGCTCCCCGGCTGCCTACACAGCTCCAAGAACCCCTTCTGTGACAGGCAGACTAGTGCGCCTTTCTCCGGGCCAGCCCCACCAGGCTTGCAAACCAGGAAACCCTACCCTGGCATTAGGCCAGCCAGAGGGAAGATCTGTCTACAGCAACTAAAAACGCAATGCACAGAGGCTTATACCTGTGTGCTTGGCCCACTGGTTCAGGCAGTGGAGACAGGCATAGCAGCCAGGAACCAGCAAACACCCCTTTCCTCCCTGGAGGCACCAATACCACTCCCCTACAATCCCCGACATTGCTTCAGGGGCTGAGCAGCTCCAGAGAGTAGAGCTTCTGGGCACTAGAGGGCACCATACATAAATATGAAATGCCAAAGGAACCTGGTCCAGAGTAAAATTATGAATACAACTCCTGAGAAAGATTTAAATGATATGGACCTCATGACTCTCCCTGAAAGGGAGTTCAAAATAAAAATCATTAACATGCTCATGGAGGTATGGAAAAGATATTCAAGAACTCAGGAATGAATTACGGTCGGAGATCCAATCATTGAAGAGCACAGTGGAGGGTGTTAAAAGCAGATTGGAGGAGATGATAAATGAAATAGAAACTAGAGAAGAGGAATACAAAGAAGCTGAGGCACAGAGGGAAAAAAGGATCTCTAAGAATGAAAGAATATTGAGAAAACTGTGTGACCAATCCAAACGGAACAATATTCACATTATAGGGGTACCAGAAGAAGAAGAGAGAGAAAAAGGGATAGAAAGTGTCTTTGAGGAGGTGATTGCTGAAAACTTCCCCAATCTGGGGAAGAAGATAGTCTCTCAGGCCATGGAGGTGCACAGATCACTCAACACAAGGGACCCAAGGAAGACAACATCAAGACATATAGTAATTAAAATGGCAAAGATCAAGGATAAGGACAGACTATTAAAGCAGCCAGAGAGAGAAATAAGATCACATACAAAGGAAAGCCCATCAGGCTATCATCAGACTTCTCAACAGAAACCTTACAGGCCAGAAGGGAGTGGCATGATATATTTAATGCAATGAAGCAGAAGGGCCTTGAACCAAGATTACTTTATCCGGCAAGATTATCATTAAGATTTGAAGGAGGGATTAAACAATTCCCAGATAAGCAAAAGCTGAGAGAATTTACCTCCCAAAAACCATCTCTACAGTGTATTTTGGAGGGACTGCTATAGATGGAAGTGTTCCTACGGTTTAATAGCTGTCACCAGAGGTAATAAAACCACAGTAAAGAAAGTAGAACAGCTAATCACTAAGAAAATGCAAAATTAAATTAACTATCCCCAAAGTCAATCAAGGGATAGACAAACAGTACAGAATATGATACCTAATATATAAAGAATAGAGGAAGAAGAAAAAGGAGGAGGGAAAAAAACAAACAAACAAAAAAGAACCTTTACATTGTGTTTGTAATAGCATATTAAGTGAGTTGTTGGATTCTTAGATAGTAGAGAAGCCTGCAATGCCAATAAGTACATACCTACCCATAATCACCCTAAATGTAAATGGACTGAATGCACCAGTCAAAAGACATAGAGTCACTGAATGGATAAAAAAACAAGACCCATCTATATGCTGCCTTCGAGACTCACTTTAAACCCAAAGACATACACACACTAAAAGTGAAAGGATGGAGAAAGACATTTCATGCAACTAATAGGAAGAAAAAAGCAGGAGTTGCAGTTCTTATATCAGACAAAATAGACTTCAAAACAAAGTCACAAGAGACAAAGGACATTACATAATGATAAAAGGGTCAATCCAACAAGAAGTTATCACCATTATAAATATCTATGCACCCAACATAGGAGCTCTTACATATGTAAAACAAATACTAACAGAATTAAAGGGGGAAATAGAATGCAATGCATTCATTCGAGGAGACTTCAACACACCACTCACTCTGAAGGACCCATCAACCAGACAGAAAATAAGTAAGGAGACAGAGGCACTGACCAACACATTAGAACAGATGGACCTAACAGACATCTACAGAAATCTACACCCAAAAACAGCAGAATACACATTCTTCTCAAGTGCACATGGAACATTTTCAAGAATAGATCATATACTAGGCCACAAAAAGAGCCTCGGTAAATTCAGAAAGATTGAAATTGTACCAACCAGCTTCTCAGACCACAAAGGAATGAAACTAGAAATGCATTATGCAAAGAAAATGAAAAATCCCACAAACACATGGAGGCTTAATAACATGCTCCTCAATAATCAATGGATCAATGACCAAATAAAAACAGAGATCAAGCAATATATGGAGACAAATGACAATAATTCAACACCGCAAAATCTGTGGGACGCAGTGAAGGCCGTGCTAAGAGGAAAGTATATTGCACTACAGGCCTACCTCAGGAAAGAAGAACATTCCCATATGAGCAGTCTAAACTCACAATTAACGAAACTAGAAAAAGAAGAACAAATGAGACCAAAAGTCAGTAGAAGGAGGGACATAATAAAGATTAGAGCAGAAATAAATAAAATCGAGAAGAATAAAACAATAGAAAGGATCAACGAAAGCAAGAGCTGGTTCTTTGAGAAAATAAACAAAATAGATAAACCCTAGCCAGACTTATCAAGAAAAAAAGAGAGTCTACTCATATAAATAGAATCAGAAATGAGAAAGGAAAAATCACTATGGACACCAAAGAAATACAAAGAACTATAAGAGAACACTATGAAAAATTATATGCTAACAAACTGGATAACCTAGAAGAAATGGACAACTTTCTAGAAAAATACAACCTTCCAAGGCTGACCCAGAAAGAAACAGAAAATCTCAACAGACCGATTACCAGCAACAAAATTGAACTGGTAATCAAAAACCTACCTAAGAACAAAACGCCTGGACCTGATGGCTTCACTGCTGAATTTTATCAAACATTTAGTGAAGACCTAATACCCATCCTCCTTAAAGTTTTCCAAAGAGTAGAAGAAGAGGGAATACTTCCAAACTCATTCTATGAGGCCAGCATCACTCTAATACCAAAACCGGGCAAACACACCACAAAAAAAGAAAATTACAGACCAATATCACTGATGAACATAGATGCAAAAATACTCAAACTGAATTCAAAAATACGTCAAAAAGATCATCCATCATGATCAGGTAGGATTTATTCCAGGGATGCAAGGATGGGTCAACATTTGAAAATCCATCAACATCATCCACCACATCAACAAAAAGAAGGACAAAAACCACATGATCATCTCCATAGATGCTGAAAAAGCATTTAACAAAATTAAACATCCATTCATGATAAAAACTCTCAACAAAATGGGTATAGAGGGAAAGTACCTCAACATAATAAAGGCTATATATGACAAACCCACAGCCAACATTATACTTAACAGTGAGAAGCTGAAAGCTTTTCCTTTAAGATTGGGAACAAGACAAGGATGCCCACTCTCCCCACTTCTATTCAACATAGTACTAGAGGTCCTAGCCATGGCAATTAGACAACACAAAGAAATAAAAGGCATCCAGATTGGCAGGGAAGAGGTTAAACTGTACCTCTTTGCAGATGACATGATATTGTACATAAAAAACCATAAAGAATCTACTCCAAAACTACTAGATCTAATATCTGAATTCAGCAAAGTTGCGGGATACAAAATTAATGTGCAGACATCTATGGCATTCCTATACACTAACAATGAGCTAGCAGAAAGAGAAATCAGGAAAACAATTCCATTCAAAGTTGCATCAAAAAGAATAAAATACCTAGGAGTAAACCTACCAAGGAAGTGAAAAACCTATACTCTGAAAACTACAAGACACTCATGAGAGAAATTAAAGAAGATACCAATAAATGGAAGCACAACCCATGCTCATGGATAGGAAGAATTAATATTGTCAAAATGGTCATCCTGCCTAAAGCAATCTACAGATTCAATGCAATTCCTATCAAAATAACAACAGCATTTTTTAACAAACTAGAGAAAATCATTCTGAAATTCATATGGAACCACAAAAGACCCCGAATAGCCAAAAGCAATCCTGAGAAGGAAGAATAAAGCTGGGGGGATTATGCTCCCCAACTTCAAGCTTTACTACAAAGCCACAGTACTGAAGACAATTTGGTACTGGCACCAGAACAGACCCATAGGCCAATGGAACAGACTAGAGAGCCCTGATTTAAACCCAACCATATATGGTCAATTAATATATGATAAAGAAGCCATGGACATACAATGGGGAAATGACAGCCTCTTCAACAGCTGGTGTTGTCAAAACTGGAGGGCTACATGCAAGAGAATGAAACTGGATTATTGTTTAACCCCATACACAAAAGTAAACTCGAATACATCAAGGACCTGAATGTAAGTCATGAAACCATAAAACTCTTAGAAAACAACATAGGCAAAAATCTCCTGAATATAAGCATGAACGACTTCTTCCTAAATGCATCTCCTCGAGCAAGGGAAACAAAAGCAAAGATGAACTCATGGGACTACATCAAACTAAAAAGTTTCTGTACAGCAAAGGACACCATCAACAGAATAAAAAGGCATCCAACAGTATGGGAGAATATATTTGTAAATGACATATCCGACAAGGGGTTAACATCCAAAATATATAAAGAACTTACCAGCCTCTACACCCAAAAAGCAAATAACCCGATTAAAAAATGGGCAGAGGATATGAAGAGACAGTTCTCCAAAGAAGAAATTCAGATGGCCAACAGACACATGAAAAGATGGTGCACATCACTAATCATCAGAGAAATGCAGATTAAAACCACAATGAGATATCACCTCACACCAGTAAGGATGGCCACCATCCAAAAGACTAAGAACAACAAATGCTGGTGAGAATGCAGAGAAAGGGGAACCCTCCTACACTGCTGGTGGGAATGTAAGCTAGTTCAACCATTGTGGTAAGCAATATGGAGGTTCCTCAAAAAACTAAAAATACAAATACCATTTGACTCAGGAATCCCACTCCTTGGAATTTACCCAAAGAACACAACTTCTCAGATTCAAAAAGACATATGCACCCCTATGTTTATTGCAGCACTTTTTACAATAACCAGGATATGGAAGCAACCTAAGTGTCCATCAGTAGATGAATGGATAAAAAAATGTGGTACATATACACAATGGAATACTATTCAGCCATAAGAAGGAAACAAATCCTGCCATTTGCAACAACATGGATGGAGCTGGAGGATATTATGCTCAGTGAAATAAGCCAGGTGGAAAAAGACAAGTGCCAAATGATTTCCCTCATTTGTGGAGTATAACAACGAAGCAAAACTGAAGGAACAAAATAGTAGTAGACTCAGAGACTCCAAGAAGGAACTAGTGGCTTACCAAAGGGGAGGGATGTGGGATGGTGGGTGGGGAGGGTGGGAGAAGGGGATTGTGGGGTATTACGTTTAGTACACATGGTGTGGGGAATCATGGGGAAAACAGTGTAGCACACAGAAGGCAAGCAGTGAATCTGTGTCATCTTTTTTTTAATAATTTATTTTGGTATCATTAATCTACAATTACATGTGCAATATTATGGTGATTAAACTACCCCCTTCATCAGGTCCCCTCCACCAAGCCCATTACAGTCACTGTCCATCAGCGTAGTGAGATGCTATAGAGTCACTACTTGTCTTCTCTGAGTTGTACAGCCCTCCCCGTGTCCCCCCCAATATTACATCTGCTAATCACAATGCCCCTTTTTCCCCTTGTCCCCTCCCTTCCCACCCATACTCCCCAGTCCCTTTCTCTTGGTAATTATTAGTCCGTTCTTGGGTTTTGTGAGTCTGCTGCTGTTTTGTTCCTTCAGTTTTTTTCTTTGTTCTTATACTCCACATATGAGTGAAATCATTTGATACTTGTCTTTTTCGGCTTGGCTTATTTCACTGAGCATAATACTTTCTAGCTCCATCCATGTTGTTGCAAATGGTAGGATTTGTTTTCTTCTTATGGCTGAATAATATTCCATTGTGTATATGTACCACATCTTCTTTATCCATTCATCTACTGATGGACACTTAGGTTGCTTCCATTTCTTGGCTATTGTAAATAGTGCTGCGATAAACATAGGGGTGCATATGTCTTTTTCAAACTGCGCTGCTGCATTCTTAGGGTAAATTCCTAGGAGTGGGATTCCTGGGTCAAAAAATCTGTGTCATCTTACTACACCGATGGACAGTGACTAAATTGGGGTATGAGTGGGAACTTGATAATATGGGTAAATGTAGTAACCACATTGTTATTTCATGTGAAACCTTCGTAAGAGTGTATATCAATAATACCTTAATAAATAAATAAATAAATTAATTAATTAAAAAGAATAACACAAAGAACTCCTGTCCACCCTTAACCCAGATAGCCCAGCTGCTGACATATGCCACACTTACTGTGTCCTACACATAGGCACACATGCACACGCAGACACACACATCCTTCTGTGCTAGTAGAGAACTACACACATGGCACCTGCTTGCTTCTGAACCCTTCAGAGTGCAGCTAACATGTTTGTGCCTGACAACCAGATAGTCACAAAAGAAAGAACGCTGATACAACACTGTTATACAACAAATGGGTAGATCCTACTCCAATTTCACCAGCTGTCTCAATAATCCTTTATAGCAAAACACGCTTTTAAAATCTAAGCCACTGAGGTCTAATAGAGGGAAGGATGGGAGCAGCTGGAGCACTACCATGAGGCGGGGAGACCCAGGAAAGAGCTGCTGAGGAGCAAGGGGTCTGGAGGGGCACTAGATGGGGCAAGAGGGCCGATGGTGGCCAGGGGACAGGGTGGCACACAGGGGTCCTCTATGACCCCTGTGAGTGGAGAGTGGCTATCTAGAACCCCAGACTACAGACGTGGAGTTGAGAGAAGCGAGTACTCCAGTGGGGGCAGGAGCCTGACCACCCTCCCGTCCTAGGCTCTGTGCACAGTCTTGACTCACATGTTTCTCATCTATAAAACAGGAGTAAAAACACGCCTAATACCTCAGAAACATGTAAGATTAAGTAAGAAAATGATGTGAAGATCTCGGAGACAAACGTCCATGTGTAGGGCTCATGCTGATCACGAAGAGCTCAGAAGTGGCCTAAGAAACTGATGAGGGTCTGGAGAGGGGGGAGGGCCAAGGATAAGCCCAAGACACAGACCAATGCTTCACAGGTGGAGTGCAGAAAGCCAGGCAGTGCCCAGCGCCAGCAAGGGGTTTGTCCTGCAGCAGAGGGGGCCAGACCCAAGAAAGGGCAATAGGGGTGGCCAGCGTGTCTAGGAGATCCTGAGATAAAAGCCCTGGAGAGAATGCAGGTGTGAACGGCAAGCCCTAGGGGACCAGGCTGTCTGAAGGGCCAAGAGGCCGAGGCCCAGGACAGAGTGTTGGCAGAAGGGGTGTCCAGACAGACAACACAGGACCTGAGACCGGCCCTGCCCCACCGAGCCTGCTACCCAGAGAGGGCTGGCTTCTCTGGGAGCAGTGCTGCAGAAAGAGCTATGACACAGCAGGACTGACAGCTGATGACCGGATGTCCAGATGGCAAGAGCTTGCGGTTCCGACCAGCAGACAGTGCACACAGCAAGGGCAGAATGAGACACCTTGGAGGACGCAGGGCCACGCAGCAATCCCTGCAAGGGCTTAGCCCTGAGGCAGGATGCAGACCCACCAGCTAGTCTGTTCTGGAAATGAGCCTTGGGGCTGTGCCGTCAGGCTTCTGAAAACAGGAAAACCTCTGAAAGCTACATGCAGAAGAATGCTAACCTTTCCAGCTGCGGAGAAATAAAAAAATCACAAGGGAAAAAATTCAAGTAAATAAAAATGTGAGACTTTTCAGGAATTACAAAGAAAAGACAAGGCCCTTACCTAAGGTTCTGGAGGATTCAGCACCTAAGGATTCAGACCAGACACCCCGTGCCCAGTCACTGGCACCCACCATGTGTAGGGGCCTGTGCCACAGCACAGTCAGGCACACATGCCTCCTCCGCCTGCCTCTCAAGTCCCCAGGTTGGCGGCGAGCACTGCTGAGAAGCAGACCCGTTTAGAAAGGGCATTTCTTGAAAACACAGACTCCCAAGGGCAGCCAGAGCCACCCATGCCCAACTCAGGGAAGGTGACTGGGGAGGCCCTGGGAACCCCACATGCCTGGTCAGTCTGCCGAGGGCCCCCACGGACCTGCCTCTGCCCCGCCAGGTCTGGTCCAATGATAAAATAAATGTGCGCAGGCTCCCGGGGCAGTGCAGGTGTCACCAGCCACAGACCTGCTACTCACAAGACCCAAGACCCCAGGGTGTCTTCCCCTTTGTCAGAGAAGCAGTATTAACCTTAGAAATGAAACTCAGTTGTTTCACCAGCAAAAACAGGTTTATTTAGGAACAGCAAAAAATTGCAATTTGGGACAAGCAAGTTACAGCAAAAGCATAAGTAAGTCCCACAGAGGAGGGTCTTATCTCACGGAGGAGGCAGCCCTGAACAATTCCTGCTGGAGAAATGCAAGGGCCCCCATGGAGACAGTTCTCACTGGCCAAGTTGAGAGGAGTCAGTTTCTGGTGAGAGAGGCCATGTGTGTCCTTCCCTCTGGAGCCTGGCATACACAGTTCTCTGACAATCAACAATCTTCGGGTCTTCGAGCCCTGGCCTCCAATCCGCATTAGTCAGGTCCTCATAGTCACTATCACAGGGGCCTGTGAGGCATTCTTGATGAATGAAGAGTGACATCTCTTCACTTTGAACTTCAAGTCACCAGCACTGAACAAAATGCTGCACTTTCTGCCCCAAACAAATGGCTGGCCTGAGTTCAAGGCTGCCATCCAGTCCTGCGTGCTTGGATGCCAGCCGCACCTCTACACCCCGCAAAGCTTTTGCTCCAGGCGGCGGCACGCCCTGCCCAAGTCCTGCCCAACCATGCCCCACCCTGAGAAGACACTAAGAGGCCCCTCTCTTGAGCCACCAGACAGACAGACAGCGGCTAGGCCATAGATACTGGGAAGCTCCCCACACTGCAGATAAGCTCAAACCCTCAAGCCACCCTGCAATGGCCAAGACCGGAACAGGGAGCCTGCGAGGCCACAGGACTGCCCACACCGCCTAGCCAGGCTGGGCTGTTGTCACCATGCCAATGCCTCTCTCGGCTCTATCTTCCCACCGAGAGTTAGCTGTGACCCTCCAGGACCTGAGGACTCCTAGCTCTTCTCGATTCTGGAACATTCTCCCAATGACACCTGTGATTCCTGCCTCTCCCTGCCCTCCTCTTATATCTGTGCCACCTCCTTCTCACCTGTGCCAAGTCTTTCCAGGTCTATACTCCAGCTCACCAATTTTTTCTTTAGGTTTTTGTCTAATACTCTGTATAATTTACTGAATTAAAATATGCTTATTTTGAAAAGATCTCAAACTTGCAGAAAAGTTGCAAGAACAATGGAAAGAACTTTTCTCTGAATCTTTTGAGAGTAAGCTGTCTACCTCTGAACCTCTGATGTCCCATCACCCACAGTGTGTTGACATGTTTCCTACAGACGCAAGAGCTCCTGGCCCCATAGCACATGCTGCCAACCTGCTTTCTGTGCTGTCCCTGCTCAGGCCTAAGCCTGAAGGCTACCATGTGCCTGGCTGAGCTGTCTCTCTGGCCTCCTTCAGTCTGGAATAAGACTTAGTCTCCCCTGGACTTCTATAACCCCCGATTTTTGAAAATTAGGAACCAGTTCTTGTGCAGGATGGCCCTCAACCCAGGCTGTGCCCTGGCGACATCTGACAGATGCTCTCCTTGTGGTCCTACCTGTCCCATCCACGACGGCACCTGACCACTGACTCAGGAGGCCTGCAGTTCCTCCCCCAAAGTTGCTTTCCCCTTGTATTTTGGAGGGGCTGGGTAGAACAATGTAACTACCCTACTCCTCACTGAGCCCTCCACCCCTTCACCACACCGGCACACACAGACTCCAGCTTCATGGCCACAGCTCTCATGTTCCATTTGCCTGGTTCCATTTGCCACCTCCAAGTAGCTATGTCCCCATCCCTTCACTTTCTGGACACAGGATACCCAAGCCCCTTTTCTGCTTCCCCTGCTGTGTCCCAGTCCTGAGTTTAAACATCCATGGGCAGAGCTGCAAAGACACATGTTGTTACCTGCATGGTCAGGCCTGGACTGTTGTAGGTAACATGAGTCAGACTGAGCCTCCCTGAGGGGTGGCCCGCACCATGCCCACATACAGGCACACACACTCATACACACACTACGCACAGTGCCTTCCCCTTTTCCCTAAGCAGACACCAATACTACCTAGTTTAAGCCAAATCTGTGCCAAGGATTGCTGGGAGTCGAAAAAATGCTTGACCATCCTTTTCTCAGAAATAAGAAAAACCAACATCCTTGCTTCTCAACTATGTAAGTGATCACTTTTCTCATTTGGAAATTAAAGTATCTGCAGAGATGCTAACAGACTATAATCAAGGAATCCCAATCATGGGAGGGTGGGTATGTGCAGTGATCCTGTGAAGCATCCCCTTCCCCGGCAAAGAGACCCCAAGTGAGCTGCACCAGTGCCCTCAGATAGACCAGGCACCAGCTGGATGGAGAATCTACTGTGAGCTTTTATCTTCTCCTAAAAGTCCTTCCCATTCAAAGTCATGTATCAAAATATGGGAAGCTAATTACTCTGTTCATCAAAAAAGGAACTCTTTGCAGGTGGGGGAAGGCTGTGACCAGCCCTGCTCTGCACTGGGCTCTGTGAAGCCTCCGAGTCCACAATCAGGAGAATCGCTATCATCTTATTATTTTTGTCCAGGAGGTGAAGCTGAAGCAGCTTTGAAGTCAAGAAACCCACATGGCGACTCCCACAATTCAGCCACAGAAAACCCGGGCCGCCTCTTCCCTCCTTCAACAAAGCAGTGCTCACAGTAAGTTGGGGCTGGGGCACCAGGAGTGAGTGCCAGGCTTTCCAACACAGTTGCAGTCAGGCCGCCATGCAGGGGCTCAGGCCGCTCCCTCACCTCCAAGAGAAGCCACAACTTAATACAACTGGGAAGGCACAGGTCACAGGCTGCCCCTCCAGCCTGCAAGGCATCACTGCGTGAGATCACACGCTATGCTTGGAGGTGAGCTGAGCTCATCACAGGAAGCCCAGCCAGCGCTTTCCCGCCCACTGGCTGGTCTCACATGGCCCAGGCAGCATTGGGAGAATCGGTGGGCACAGGATCCAGAAGACTGGGGAGCCTAGGAGACAGGGTGAGGGCTGTGCAGAGGCACTTACAGGAATATGTGGTAGGGGCCCCTGCCCGTTGGCCTGGACACTCTCCTGCATCTCGCGGCGGTGCTGCTTGCGGACTCTGTACGGAGGGATCCCATCCCTGTGAGGAGAAAGAGGCAGCCCAGCATTAAGTGCAGATGCAACAGCTCAAAAAAGTAGGCACACTAGAGCGGGGCGGCACAGGCTGTTTTTCTAAGGCCTGACAGCTAATAATGGTTTTTACATTTTTAAAGCAGGGGAGGAATGTATGGCAGAGACTGGCTACAAAAGCCTAAAATATTTACTATTGGTCCTTTGCTGAAAACTCACTTTATGGCCTGGGAAGGACAGGGTGTGCCCATGGGGGGCAGGAGCGGTTCTCTAAACAGACCAGAAATGACTGATGACTGTCCACTGGGCAGCCAGGACAACCTAGATCCACCTGTAAGAAATCTCCAAGGTTCCACCATTCTGCTTTCATTGTGGGGTAAATTGGTAAAGCAGCATCATCTCTCCAAGGGATGCTCATATTGGTCTTCCTGACATAAATTTTAGTTATGAAAGCTTTATAAAGATTTTTTAACATGTAAGTCAAGTTATATACTGTCTTCAATAAAACTAAACACACACTCAAGACAGACACCACGTTTAACACATAATTCACTGCACATATGCAAGCCCTAAAAACTCTCCAATCCTCTCCCTGCTATTTAAAAGCTATTCTGGGGATCATAGTGGCTAACAGGAGCCAGAGTGACACAAAGACACCCCCAGGAACAGGATGCCTAGGGACTTGCCCCTCTTCTCCTGAGGGTGCAGAGAAGCTGTGTGGGTGGTTCCTCATTCCTTACCTCCTTCCCTAGCACTGCACCCAGCAGGGGTAGGCATGGTCTCAGGGCAGGCACAGCCAGAGCAGCACTGTTCTTACTCGACAGCAGGATGCAAACATGCCACGACAGCTCCTGACCTCACTTTATTACCTGCTGGACAGCTTAGAGAAGCTGCCAGCTCACCCCAGCACCTAGCACATGGTTGGTGGTCCTGGCCCAAATCCCAGATACCCATCAGCTCAGCAGCTTCATCAGCAGGCAAGGCTGCAACATTCTCCTAAAAACACACACCTTAGAGGCTGGTCTGGGCGGAAAGGGCGTGCCTTGATTCAGAGCAGGGCAGAGCTAGGCTGTCGCTGCCTTGGGGATCTGTGGCTGTCAGGGCAACAGCTGGGTGCTGCAGTGCTCACAGGGACACGGGAGTCAAGGAACAAGTGAGTCAAAGGCATTTAAAGTGTCTTTACAGGCCCTAAGGGTTTTTGTTCAGGTGTCCTGAGCCACCAACTGATCTGTGTCTCATACACTTGACCAGGCACTTAAAAACTCCCAAGCCACTAGACTAGGCACTGTACTTAAGACATCTATGTCCAAAGTGAAAGGACTGTAAAACTTTGTCCATTTTGTCACTTGGTTGAGAAACTGAATGCAACTGCCCCCAGTAGAAGTAATTCAGAGGGAATGCACAATCTTACTTTTTGCCTTTGATGTACATTAAAATATCTGTCACACTTTTATATTTCAAATTTTTGACTATCCCTGCATTATTGAGTCTCAGTGTAAACTAAGGTGAATAGAATATCAGAAGAAGTGTATTTTAAAAATTTTGAATATCTTTAGAACACTTATGTCCTTTTCTTGGAGACTAGAATTAGGAGACTTCTTAGGCAAGTTATGTGGGTAAATTAATTTTCATTGTAGTTAACAGAATTTCAGGGAAGAGGAAACGGAATGGCACAAATACAGATCTGGTACAGCACCCTGCCCTGGGGCTGTGGGGGAGGCTCGCTACCTTTCACATGATACTTTATATTTACGGTAGGTACTGTCTGAAACCCAAGGAATTTCAAATAAGAAGTTGATAAAAACATGTCAACATTTTATCTGAAAGATTCAACATACAGGGGAATAAAAAGGATCAGTGAGAATACCAAGCACAAAGCCCAGCCTGCAGGGACAGAGCCAAGCTGTGATGTCATCCCATGTGGTCATCGGAGGGATAGAGCATAAGCCAAGGCCCACACGATATGGGGTGGCTGGATTTGGTCCAACCACAGCACATGAGGGCCTATTCTGTGCAGTAAAATTCAAGAGGAATGCTTGAAGGCAAAGGCAAAGGGGAACACAGACTATGAAACATGTGCACCCAAAGAGACATACCTGACTCTCCAAACTTGTCACATTAAGGAACAGCCAGGTGGGGACGAAGTCCCCTGGACCTGCTGACAGCCACTGCTGGGAATCCCAGCCATGCCCCTAGGCGATCTCATGAGGGAAGGGTGCCTGCATACGGCCACTGGAAGGCTCACACCTGCTTGCTGTCACTGTCAAGGCTTCCTCCCGGTCCTGACTTGGCAGGAGGGCACCCAGGAGTCAGCCCCCAGCCCTGGGTGCCAGCCCTGGCCAGAAACTTCTCAGCAGTGGTGGTCAGATGGTGACTGCATATGGACCAAAAGCTGGGCAAGTCTGATATTCATGGACAGCCAAGTCAAGACTCCAAGTGACCTCCACAGGCTGGATGTCACCAGAGTGTTTTACCCCATCAAACTTGTAATGTGCACTTGGGTCCCATCTAGCCACTGCCAAAGCAAAGGTGTCATCAGAAAACAAGCACCTTCCCCAAAGGGAGGGATTCCCCAGAGAGGACGGTGAAAACATGACTGAGGGACACCAAGGCAGCTCTGGAGGGTCCCTTAGTCATCCAGGCATGAGGGCTAGGACAGAATCAGCTGCACCAACTTCCCCTTGTGTTCCCCTCTTCCTGGCTCTTACACTGGGCAGGTAACAGGTACTGCTCACCTAATGTGACCGTTCCTACTCTTTAACAAGGGAAAGCACAGGACAGCACCGACAAGGATCACCTGCACAGCAACTCAACTTCTCAGGGACAGGCCAGGGTCACCAGGGCCCAGCTAGGCAGTTGCCCCATGGGGTCGCCATCTTTAAAGGGCCCACAAATGATGAGAATCACAGATAAAATCAGAACCAAAGCACTCCAACCTGGGCAGGTCTGCCAAGTGTCTCAGCTTCGGCCCTCGGCTTTGCCCCTTTCAAAGGCTCCAGCTGCCTCAGCCTCCGAGAAGCAACCAGTGTGAAGCTCAGTATATGCTCCGGTTTTTATAACACTTCCTGCACCGCGGCTTCTGTGTACATCAGATGCTCTGACATTAAGTTGTGGGGAGAACCACCAAACCGTTCCCATGAAGACAAAGCCCCCACCAGGCCCAGCCCAGGCAGGAGGCACTTACACGCTGCTGTCAGTGAGGGACAGGCTGTCTGCATCACTGGACAGGCTCTGCTGCTCACTATCATTGGCGCTGGTGGCTGGGGCGAGGGCATAGCCGGAGTTGACATAGTAGGGGTTGACGGGTTCCCGCCAGGACCCATACCTGCAAAGAAGGAGGGCATGTTAGCAGTGGCCCAACAATATGCTGTCATGTTAATCATGTTTTCAGATTCATCTGGTTATCCTAATAATATGAGCTATAATTGCAAAGAATTCATAAAAAAGGGCAGAAAAGGCTGGCATCTCCACCCTGCCTCCCTCCTGCTGCTCTTCCCAGAGGGACTGGTTAAGCCCACGGCATCTCCCAGACCTTTCCTCTGCAACTAAGCGAATGAGTAAGTGAACACACACATTAACACTTGGGTTAGCGTTTTCATACACATAACAAGACACAGAACACAGCTGTCCTGCTCTTTTCTCTCCTGAAAAGCACGGCTTGCAGACTTGTTTGCCACAAAGTAAACCCAACCTCCCAGTGTTGGTAGGAGCTGTGGAGGCCATACAGGTGTCCACTACCTCGTGTGGCCTTCACAGGAACCTGACAACAGTTGCTCACATCCCCTGCACAGAACTCACTCTTGTGCCAAGGCTGAGAACTGCCACAGGACAGCACTCGGGGGACAGCAGGCAAAGGCATGTGTGGCTTTAACAGAGGCTGCCCCATTGCCTCTGGTCACCTCCTACCAGGGGCAGTGACCACCCTCACTCCCTGGTGGGATTCGCTGCCCCTTGTCATGTGATTACCCAGAAAATGATGCTTGGTTCTCATCTGTACTTCTCTGATTAATGCTCAGGCTGGTGGCTTTGGTGTCACGGAATCTTTTCTCCTTTATCTGTATATACCTTTTGTCCATTTTCTATTGGGCTGTTGAGACGTTTCTTAGTGATTTAGAGAAGTCTCTAAATACTGTTACTATTATCTCCAGTTATATATCCAAGAAATATTTCCTCCCTAAATGTCACTTTTCTTTTTGTTGATATTGATTTTGATCATACAAAAATATTTTGTTTCTGTGAAATCAGATTTGCCCACCTTTTCCTTTATAGATTTTTTTTCCTTTATAGATTTCCTTCACATAAGGCAGGCCTTCCTCATTTCAAGATTAAAAACATATTCTATTTTTCTACAAATGTTTCAATAATTTTTTTAACTTAGATCTTTACTTGAAATGTGTGTGTAAAATCTACTTCACTCCCTTGTATCAAAATGAACATCAGGTATTAGTGCTCAGTGCTGAATAATCAATCCATCTCATTCTGAGGAATTTTAAGTATGCATTTTCAGCACATACCAACTTCCCTTACACGCACCCTTCCGTTAACACTGTCCCGCAGCCCTTGCTCCGCCCACTGCTGCTGCAGTCTGTCACCCCCAGGCCCACCTGGGGGCCCCCCCCCACCCTGCAGTCTGTATCAGAGCTGCTCCTTTCAAAGGATGCCCTTGAACCCCAGTGTCCATCAGGTCTGTATGGGTCATGGTCAAGGTAGGAAATGACTCAGAGGTTCTCTGAAGGCTAGGACATGACCATGTCCAACCTTAGCAATATGCACTAGGCCTGTCACAGCCCCCTGAGATCGAGCCTCACCTCTGACTGAAGTGTTGCTGCCCACAGCACTCGAGCACAGGTATTCCTCAACAGTAGCCTGTGACGACTACTGGGAACCTGGGATGAGTCACCGCATCCCTCAGTGTGGAAAGAGGCGGGCCCAGGGTGTTTTTAAGGTAACAGAACCCCCTCGTGGACACCAATGCCAGATGAAAAGAACCTTCTGGAAGCCCTGATTTGTGCCACACACACACACCTCAGAAAAAGGTAGTAGACTAGGCACCTCAGTGCCTTGAAGTCCATCACAGGACATGTGGGGCCAGGCTGGTCAGGCAGCACAGGTGGAAAAGAGGCCCACCGAGCAGGGCCACCTCCCCACAGGACTTGGCTGCCACACTCCCAGCCTGAAGCCACAAATGCAAAGAGAGTGCCAGCCACATGTTCCTCTAATCCCAGCCTCTGAGGACCTAGCAGTGGACAGGGACACAGCCATGGCTTACTGCCAGCTCGGGGAGCAAGTGCTGTCTCTGTGCCACAGAGGGGGCAATGCTCCGAGGCTGGCCACTGTGCAACATCACCAATCCTTCTGACCTCCCCCTGCAGCCTGAGGGCATCCTCGGAGGCCACTGAGGTGTCCAGTCACATGAGGACAGCAGCAGGGCTGAGAAGGCTCTTGGGAATGTGTCATATTTAAAGCCTTGAAGGAAGGGATGGGGACATCTTCAGAGACACATACAGTTTGTCCTTGGGTCCTATGTTGTCATGTCTCTTCAACTAGATTACACCTGCCACGTCACATTCTTTATGCTAAGTACCATAAACTATTATTTCTAAACGGCTCTGTTATTCCTCTAGTACTTAAAAAAATAAAAACACGCGTATCATTACCATAACAACCACTGTACTGCAATTCAGTGCACATGCTAACTAGTAAATTGCTTTTCAGTTTCTGTTACATTTAAGGAAATTAAACTTGGGTAACTTTCTATAAACATCCATTTGGTCAAACAAAAAAGAGAATTCAAGTTAACGAGAAAAAGGTGTAATGGCAGAGAAGCCTGATCCTATAGGCCATGATGACAAGCACAGTGGTCCTCTGCTCTGGGCCCCACACATGACCACCTCTGCCTTTGCGAAAACCCTCGTGGCAAGAATCACGTCCAGTCAGGCCTAAGTCCCCGGCTTCAGTTCAGCAGGGGTTGTCTGTCTCCTCCAAAGGTCCCAGAGGTGTCTTTCACATGTATGGAAAATCCATCTTTGAGGCAATAAACACGGAAAACATGGAAATTCTCTATAGCCTCCAGTACAGAGCAAATTCCACTATGTACACAAGGTGCTTCAACTTCTGATGACAAAGGGGAAAAGGAAGACGAGAGAACAGGAAGCAGGAAAAGTTACCAAAAAGGCTCTAGACAGTGAGGCGCCTTCAGGTGCAGACCCTTGGTGCTCATGTCCTGCATGGGACAGTGCTGAGCCTTCAGGCAGGCCGACGAGGCAAAGAAAGTTCCAGCCAATGATGCGTAAGAGGAAATGTCACGTGGGGACTTCAGGACCACTCCCTACAGGATGGCGGAACAGGAGGCGGGAGGGAATGTGTGTGCAGACGCAGGCCCGCACTGACTGGCACATGAATATGGCCAACTTCCCAGGTTGTGCTTGGAGGGAAACCCCCTTCAAAGCCCAGAATAAACCCTCGATGACCTGCACAATAACGCCCTATTGGGCCTGCGTCCTGCCTCTGAGTTGCCTGCTTTCTGTGGTTGCTATTTGCAGGATTTTTCTTTTCCATCTTTTTAGAATGTACTTTTCTCTATATTTTTACTTTTATGTGTTTTTGTAAGCAACTAGCTTTTTTAAGATCCAGTCTGACAATCTTCCCTTCATTAGCTCACGTGGCCCTACCATGCCTGGTGAGACGCCACGTCATCCTCTGCCTTCTGTCACGTGTGTTCTGCATTCTTCTGTTCTCTCTTGCCTTCTTTTGGAATATTTTTCATTTTCCACCAACTCCCTCTAACAAAGCAACCCTTTTACTGTTCTTTTAGAGATTCCTGCAAAGATTCCAACAGGTATCCCTGGTGTGTCAAAGTCCCATTAACTGCACTTTACCTCCTCCAAGGTAACACGAGATTAGAATTTCCTCCTTTCACCTACTCCACATGGAGGTGCCACCAGTACCCTGTATTTTAATTCTATATATATCTGACGCCCCACAACGCATCACTAGTATTGTTTTATCCCACTGACAATCACCTAGAGTTATCCAATTATTTGCCTTTTCCTTTCTGGACCTGGAATTTCCACCTCAGAGCATTTTCTTTCTGCTTAAAGAATATACTTAAATATCTCCTTTAGTAAGGGACTGCTGGTAACAACTTTCTTGGTGTTTCTCTGTCTCAAATGGTCTTCATACCCTCTTCATTCTTGAAGGATATTTGCACTGGGTTGAGAGTAATATTCTGTTTCCATGGAGCTCTTGGGCACTGTTGGGGACAATGTAATAAAATGGTACAGTCACTGTGGAATATAGTGTGCCAGTTCCTAAAAATTAAAACAGAATTATAACATGATCCCACAGTTCCACTTGGTGTATGTCTGAAAGAATTGAAAGCAGGGTCTTTAGGAGACATGAGTAAACCCGGGCACTTTGCAAATGTCACTCCTTGGAAGTTGACAAGGTATAAGGCCCTGTCCACCTGCCCTGTGGCACTGGCTGACAGCTCCCCCCACCCCAGCACCAGACAATCCTTCCCTGCAACCCAGAGGCCCTGCTTCAATTCCAGTCACGACTGCAAGGCCACACTCAGACTTCCCCACTGTCCCAGCACTGGCCTTTCGAGCCCCAGGCCATCACCATATGTCAACTGTGCCATCCCCGTGTCCTTTAACTGGGGTGTGTTAGATTCCCTTTAATACACAACCTTGAAGGAATATTAAGTTTCCTTTAACACACAGCCTTGAACTGTCTCCCGGCGCCGCGGCTCCTTATCACTTATAGCAGCTGCACCTGAGTGTAGCAAAAGTCCCTATTGTCTGCATCAGTTTTTGTTTCTCAGAAGTCACAAGGCCACCATCCTGCTCACCAAGGCCCTAAATTCCTATATAAGCAGCCCCCTCCCTTGCTGCCGCTGCTGCTCTCTCCTTTCCGAGATAGCCACTCTGTCTGTTTATCTTACAGGGAATAAAACCACGCTGACGGAGTTCTCGTGTTCTTCTTTGCGAGCGAGTGAGCCGGGTAGCTAAAAGAACCCTTCCTTTCATTGGTGTTTCCGCCCGGTTTAGGATCTCCCGGTTGCCTGCTCTTCCCTAGAAATTCGAGCTGCACTGGGAATCCAATAGCACGCAGCCCTCCAGACACGGGGGCTCCTCAGTGCCCTCCATCTCCCTGAATGCCTCTCCAGCATTCACCGCCCATGCCACAGGAGCAGTGAGTCACCCTCCCCCATCAGTCCAGTTTCTCTCGTCCCCAGCAGGCGAGAGACTTGCCCCCAGTCCAGTTTCTCTTGTCCCCAGCAGGCAAGAGACTGTCCCCTAGACCCGCAGCGGGTCAGTGATGTCCCCAATCCACTAGTTTCTCCCGCCCCTCTTGCACCCCTACTAGGCCCACAGCAGGTCAGTGACGCCCCAGTCCCTCTTGTTCCCAGCAGGCGAGAGACCGCTCCCACTGTGACTCTTCCGTTTCCAGCAGGCTCCGTACTTTTGTACTCGCCACCCGGGGCAGTGCCGTAAAGTCCTAGCGCTAGGCACCTGCTGGCACGCTTGCCCGGGGCAAGCTCACCCCTCCAGTGACAGTGGTGACGACCCTTCACTTGGAGTCGGGTTTCTCTCAGAATTCTAAGCCCCCTAGGGACGCCTGGGTGTGCTACAGAAACTCCACTGTAAGAGTCACAGTGAAAGCATCCCCTCCATCCCAGCCGATTCCCCGCTCAGCTGCCTCCTAGACAATTTCAAAACTCTTCATCTACATCCAGATCTAAAACCCTCCAAGTTAATTCGGATCTGCAGCCAGATTTGGCCCCAGTATCCTTTAGACAATAAAACAATTTGGCACCAAAACGGGTCCTTAGATCCTAAAGTCCTTCAGGACCTCCACAACTTCTGTGAGTGTTCAGGCAGATGGAAAGAAATTCCCTGTGAGACAGACAGAATTTCCTATGCTCAAGGTCTCTTCTATCTTCAAAACAAGCCATCTCTATGTAGCTCTTGTCACCCCACACATGTCCTTGCGTCCTTTCAAGCTCTCCAAGCGCTCCCCCTTCCTCCCTAGACCCAGATCCTGCAGATGAACTCCCCCCTTATTGCTCAGCAGCCCAAAGCTCAGTCTTTTCCCCTCCCCTACCTGCCTTTGTTCCCGCCACGGGACGCAACCATCCGCCTCCAGTCTCACATCCAATTCCTCTGCTTCCAGCCCTACTCCCACCACCCACAATCTATATCCCCCTCTTCCATCTCCTACATCGCCTGCCTTCACCCCTCCCACCCTCCCTTCTTCTCCTTCCAGCAGCCTCCACAGCATGCAGACCCAGGTGTAAACAACATAGTAAAAGGCAGGAAAGATTCCACCTTAAAGATAAGATTGCATTTTAACACACAGGAAGTTTAGAAAGCAGGATTCTTAACTTACTCTTTAGCAAACAGACAATACCTCAGCCCACCTTGGAGGCTGGGCAGGCCGCCTTTTGATACGCTCCTAGACCAAGACGCCAATATCCCAGAGAGAGATTTATCTTCTACAATACAGCCTGGCTTTAAATGACTAGTGTTAAAATTCTACTTGCATTTCATTTCCAGCCACCTAGACACACACAGCCCCTATTAGTTCAGAGCCTTCATCGGCCCTGCTAGCCTGGGCCATCTAAACCTTAACCCAGTTATGTAAACTGCTTGCCTTTAGAGTGTATTCTTGAAAACTGAGATACTTTTAGTCAAATAAGCTAAAAAGAAAGAAGGTAATTGGATATCAGTAACTCAAATCTTTATATCAGTTTATCTGTCTGTGTATATGTTCTTTTATGAAAAGTATTGCTAACTGTAGTCATTACATCTCAATCTGTATGTTTGTGTGTCTAAATGCGTAAATGAAAAATGTTTCTCTACCTCCGGATGGTATTAATACAAATTAATTTAAAAACAAGTGCTTGTAAAAAAAATTGGGCATTCTAAAACTTCCAGAAAATTCTAATAAAAGATATTAAGCATTAATGCTAATTTAAGTTGAACTGAAATGGAAATGTCCTTATAGTTCTCAGCTGCCTGTTTACCTAAAGTCATTTCAATTGATGTTATCTGTTAAATCTTTCAAGAAAAAATGCTTACGCTTAACTCTGCGTAATGTTTAGTAAAAGTTTCATGAGTAATCTAGCATAGTTCTGAGTAAACTAAGAATAGCAAGAAAACATCTTGTGTGTTACAGTGTGTGTACATACAAACTGCCTGAAAATATTTGTAGTAAACTAAAACCTTAAAGTTTTGCTAAGTAGACATATTTTATGCTTAGAGATTGTGCTGTAAAGCACACAGTTCCAGAAATTATGAAATGTGTTCGTAATTTGTTATCTAAAGAACGCTAGTGTAATAGTTTACAATAGCCCAATTCTCAGTGTTCACTGACAAAGTTCCTAATGGTTTTAAATTCTAAATAAAACTACTTAAAATAATAAAGAAAACATCTCTGCTTGTTAGAAAAGATGTGTGTTTAATAAGAGAAAGTATAAGGGAAAAAAATTCATTTTGTTGAGGGTAAAAGAAGGTAACTTCTAAAGTACACTGTTTATTTAAAAGAGAACTCTGAATGTAAAACAAAGTTGCAGAAAGTTTGTGGACGAATTAATACAGTCATGCTATGTGAAATTAAAGCAAATGAGCCTCAATAGCAAGTACACAGCAAAATTAGAATTTCATTCTCAGTTTAAAAGACAAAGTTCTCTTAAACTGTTAGCCTGCTCTTAATGTTGAAAAATTGCAAAGAACTTTCTAATTGTTTTTATCAAAGCAGTTTCTCATGCTTAAAGTCTCAATGAGTTCAGTATTTAAGAAAATGAAATCTTCATATTAAAAGGACTGTAAGCTAAGTGTTGTTAACAACTGAGTAACCTGTATTTGCATTTAAGCCTTTTTATTGTCATTCTAGTTAAATACCTATAATTCTATTTAAGCAAATGCCTTAAAAACTTTCTTCTGACAACTTCCCAAAATCAAATTCAAAAAGGTACTTTTACCTCTAGTTAACTCTGATGTTTTCCAGAGGGCCCCTGGAACATGTCAGAGGAATTTTTTTCTCATTAGAGAAAGTATTTGACTAAATTAGCTTCTTTATCTGATATATAAATAGCTTAATTACCTAGAAAGCACTGTCAAAAGAAATGATGCTAAACTTTGTTACTAAATGTTTTTATGTTACAGAAATATCCAAATTTCCTTATGTCAACTGTCTTATAGTACTCTCTCAGCAAATCTTTAAGCATTGTCATTTGTAAATCTTTTGTCATTTATAGTCACTGTTTTATTACTCCTAAACTAGTAAAGAACTAGATTTCAGCAGAACATGTATTACATAAGATTAAGTAAACTAAAGAAGTTCAAATGTTACTGATAAAGCGTTTTAAGCTTTTTCTCTTAAGCTGACAACAGTTTAGTAAATGACGTTTATAAGCAGAACTGAAACATTTATCTTTCTCTCTACCTGATCCCTCGAGAATTTAACAACTCTCAGTGACTACTTTTATATTTCATAGCAGTATATTTATTTGCATAAGTTCAATAAGAATCTGCTTTCCTTGTAAGAGGACCAATTAAAAACACTGGTTATATTACCAAGGCTTTAACTGGAATGTTATTCCTGAGAGACACGTGTATAAACTCATATTAACAGGCAGCCTTAAGGAACTGAAGTCGACTTTATAAAGCTAATAAAGCCCCTTGGAAGAACTGGCCTGGTACCTTGCTTACAGGATTCCCAGCAGCCTTACCAGGT